>VYZS01037876.1:67259-79092 GCA_013400695.1 Neodrepanis coruscans
TGAACAATGCTAAGGTACTAAGACATTAAAAAAAAAAAGAGTTTACTTTGATTTTAAAATGCAAAGATAATTTTTTTAAACTAAAAAAAGCTTTTAAATACTTTTGGTTTAGCCATGAATCTGCTAGTGGGCTACATATCCATTTTTAATACAGTCAGTTATGGTAAAAATGGGGCTTACTGGATATAAGGGAATACTTTAGTACACAAAACACATCTTTTTCTGGTGCTCATCTCACACAGCTATACTGTAAACTGTTTTCTACAATTATGACAAGTTCATTGCTCAAATATGTACAGTTTTAAGGAAAGAATTTTATATTAACCACAGGTAATAATTAGCAGCATGCAACAAACTACAACTAGTTAGCTTGAGCTTCTGCTGTTTTTAGAGATCCGTATGCTCCTCAAATATCAAATGGCAGATTGCTTTTGTGTTGATAATTATGTACATTGTGGTGCAAGTAATTTCTCGGTGCAAGTGTCCTCTTTTCCAGGAAGATTGAGCAGACTGATGCCTACACAAGATGAATGAAACAGGGTTAGTTCTGTGTGATTCCATTGATTAAACAGAAGAAGAAAATAGGCAGCTGGCTTGCTGTGGTGGTTTAAAATTGTTAATTTCTATTAAAAAAAAAAAGCAGGAAAGTTGTATAGTAAATTAAATTGTAAACAAAACTTTTTTTAATGCAATGCTTTAGTATTTTAGTACTGTAAAAATATTAAATCTATATATATTTGGGTTTTGAGCTGAATTCACATCATGGTGCTACTCAGCCTGCTACAAATATATCATAATGTGAGCTAAAAATACATTAAAAGGTTTGAGTGATGTTCCTACTTGTCATATACCTCAACACTAGTTTGGCAATAGGATATTGAACTGAGTGTGAAAGTTTATATATTGTATGCCATCTTTTTCCCCCAATAGCCTTTGGAAAAAACAAACAAGCAAACAAAAACAAAAAAAAACTAAACAAAAAAACTCTCGATACTTGACATTTTAGCAAGTATAACTTGAACGTCAACTTTTTTTTTCTTTTTTTTTTTTTGGTTCTAAAAATTCAGGGATATTTCAGCTCATGTTCTCCTATGCCAACGTGTCACCTGTGTGTATGTAAAGCTGTTGTAGGTTAAATATATTATTCTTTGGTTTTTTTGTTTTGTTTTTTCAGGGATTTAATGTTTTTCTTTTGAATCCCTTCTCTTATTTTTCTTGTACATGTATTGTGTAACTAAAACTAATTTTGTAAATTCGTTAGCTCTTTTTATTGTAACAGAAGTGTTTAAGAGATTTAGAATGTTTTGACTGTTTCAAATGAATAAACAAAAAGAAAGTAGAATGCACTGAGATGATTTAAAGGGAAAAATGTAAGGCAGGGGTTTGGCAAGTGACTGTTTGCTAGAGTTGTTCAAGTCACTCTCTAAACAAGGCTTCTTGGATACTGTAATGAATAAAATATAAAAAGGTACAGTCTGTACAAGGGCTTCCCTAAACATGCAAACCTCCATGTCCCAGATATATCTTGTGCAATATACTGTAAGATTAAGTTTGGTCGAAAGAAATTTTATCTCACAAAATCACAGCCTAACTCAATTAAATCAAAGGAGGCCTTTGGGTTTAATGGTCAAATATTTATTACAGCAATTTTGTCTTTTAATTCTCAGTCTATGACTTTACCCACTGCATTGAAACTAAAGTTTCACCTTTAAAAAAAAATTACAATGGTTATATGTCAGATTAAGTAAATCATTATGTATCTTCATCTTTCAATGATTTCTTTTCTTAAGCCCAGTATAACTCATGCAGTCCATAGTATATGTTTGATTAATATGCCGTGCACTGTCATTTGCCAAACTGCTGGCAGCAGGAGCAAGAAGCTTTGTTGGTGAATCAGTTTTGTATTGTAAATACCTGAGCTGTAATTCGTGGTGTACAGAACCCTGCCTCAGTTGGAACGAATGACAAAGCAGACAAAGTTGCTTGTATAGGATTATCAGGTTGACTATAGCCATACTTGAAGATGCTTCTGAGTGGTGTCAACTTTACTTGAATGAATTTTTCATCTTGATTGACGCACAGCGTATAAAGTTCACTTCTCAAGCTAGTGGTTAACTTGTGTAGGAAACTTTAGCAGTTTGACACTAAGGTAATGTATTTCTGTGTGCATTTTCTATGCTTATGTTCTACTTTTTTACTTTAGTTTCATTCATTTTCATGAGATGTTTGGTATGTCTATAAA
Organism: Neodrepanis coruscans; assembly: GCA_013400695.1. Classification (NCBI taxonomy): domain Eukaryota; kingdom Metazoa; phylum Chordata; class Aves; order Passeriformes; family Philepittidae; genus Neodrepanis; species Neodrepanis coruscans. Next base: position 69,502 of record VYZS01037876.1, read on the forward strand.
AAGAATCCGAGGATGGTTATAAATACTGTAAGTATTGTAATGTAATGCAGGTTATTTGAAAGCTGTTTATTATTATATCATTCCTGATAACGCTGAGATGTGGGTGTTTTTAATAAAATTTATATTTATTTAATGCACTCTAAGTCTGTATTGCAGAAACTTGTCTTTCCTTGTCATTTTTATCAGCTAAAAACAAAGGCAGGCCCACACCCTCAGTTCAACTCACCTCCATCTCTCTCAACTCAAGCATCACACTCAAATAAAATGCATCTCTAGGGACTCCAAAACAGGCATCACATTTATTCCTAGTTCTGCTTTGACTCTTACCTCTAACAGGTTGGGACACAGACTACCTAGCCCGGGTTATTCCTCCATAAAATCCATGTTTACAGTGAAGGAGGGAGGTATTGTTATGACCAGGGAGTACAGTGTCACTACTGGTTTTCTATCAGTGTTTGTGTATACACATGAATGTGGAATATTCACTGCTGGAACTCCCTCACTGTTCAAGTAGCAGCCACAAATACACAGCTGGCAGAGCCAAGACAAAGGAAAGACTAAGGATTCATTGATTGGTTTGGGTTATTTATCTCTACCTGGTTATGCATTTTTCTACTTGATTTCAAATTACTCCCAAAATGGTGGGATGCTGCAACAAATAATATTGTGCCAGGGAGGGCTAGATACTAGGGAAAATTAGATATTAGGTTGTCAAGCATTGAAACAGGCTGCCCAGGGAAGTGGTTGAGTCATCAAACCACTTTGAGTATTCTAAAAGATGTGTAGATGTGGCACTTGGGGACATGGTTTAGTGACGGACTTGGCAGTTTACAGTTGGACTTAATGACCTTAAGAGTCTTTTCCAACCTGAGTTTTTCTGTGATTAATGAAAACCCCAAATTATAAAAGTCTAAAACCTCAAGTATAATCTAAATCATAAGCTTATCATAACACATAAGCTAAAGGAAAGCAGAATAAGGAAGTGTGTCTGAATCAACACCAGGATATACATTCTTGCAGGCATCAGACAAAAAGCTTGTTTTCATGGTTCCATCGTTGAGCTTCAAGGGACATCAGGACTGAATGCTGAAATATCCTGTTCTGTGGGAATAGACAGAAATTACTCTCTCCACATGTTTCTGCAACAATTGGTATTTAAAAGCTTCTCAAGCTTTCCTTTTTAAGAGCCTCAGTTTGTTGTCAGCCCTGGTTACCCCATCCATCAATGCCACGCACCTTGGGAAAAGCCCCCCTGCTATGCACATTCGTACAGCTAAGTGACCTGGGGACACAGAGATTTAAAAAACTCAGCAATCCGTAATGTTAACTCCTGGTTCTCAGCATATTCCCAGATGGGAATGTCTTGAGGCAGGCTAGCACACTGCACAGCCAAGTGTTGCTCTTTTCTGTGCACAGGTGCACTGTCAAGCATTAGACAGCTGGAACCGACAGATGCACAAGCTTTACCAGAGGTCTTGCACCCCTTTAGCCTTCCCTGGAAAAAAATCCTGCCATTAATGAACATTCCCCATCATCTGTCTTTCAATGTAATTTCATCAGTGCACTTCAACAGATCTCATTTCAGAGGCGCTGCTGACACAGGCACAATGTGCTTCCCACCAAGACCACTGAGAAGTCAAACCAAAGCTGCCCACCGATACAGAAAAGTATCCAACATGGAAGAGAAGGGAAGAGAAAGGAAAAACAAACATTTCTCTTGAAGAAGCAAAACAGCTTACAGAAGAAGGCAAGGATTAAGTGATAGGTAATAGCGGTTTCTCTATACGCACATTTTCAACACACTTTAATGTTGGAAGTACTTGAACCCAAAATCTTTTCATTCAAGTAAAATTCAAAGCAGGGGAACCAGACCTTGGATTTAAACATGAACCCTGTGGTTTACGCCTAACTGCAAAACAGAGCTTCTAGAAATGCCCATGCTTGCCTGGAGGCTGTTCACAGGAGCATGGCCTTCCAGCAGAGCTCTGTTACATATACACCTGCACAAAAAGTGTCACCCCAAACTCACAAAAGCTTGCTGATAGTCCAGCAGCAGCAATCTTAAACTGCCACATACCATCATCTCAGCAGTATATTACTACTCTGCTGTTTAACTGATACAATAGCATCTTTTTTTCCTGAAAAGCAGGCATCTGTCAAATTTCTGTTAACTAGATTTACCTAATGCAGACACAACTACTAATTTTGAGGCTCAGAAAACAACCATTTTGTCTGAGAGGACTGGCAGTTCCATCCCAATGACCCAACGACAACTCTCCCTCCACTACTCTGTGAGACACTTTGCTTTCCAACTTAATGTTTATGCATTAAGTGGGTCCCTTAACTCTGACCCATAAATGATTCCCCAGGTTAGTTTAATTAGGACAAATGCTGTGCTAGGAGAGATTCTTGCAGACCTTGAGAGACAAGTCAGTTCTGCTTTACTTGCCGCACCTCTGTCCAGCAAAGGGAATACTGGACATGCTTGAAGTTAGCACAGAAAGTGTTGCTGATTTAAAAAAAAACAAAAGATGCTCATTTTTAGAGGGAAGGAAAACCTTGCACTGGGGTAAGGACTTGAGAGAGAAGGAAAAGGTCTGTTAAAGATCTACTGCTGTCCTTTCTGCTCTTTCCAGTCAACAGAGAACACTGAAGCTTGAAGTTATGCACTTGACCTGCACGTTGCAACATGAGGCACTTCAGCCCCAGATGAACACCACACTCACTGCAGCCCCCCTGCAGCACAGCAGGGGCTGGGGGCCCCTGTCCACACAGGAGAACACAAAGAGGGATCCCCAGATACCAGGCCATGCATAAGGGAATTACATACTTTCTACAGCATGGTGTAGAAACATCCCCAAAGCATTTCTGTTTAGAAATCTCGTTACTCTCAACTTCAAAGGGCCTCCTTCCTTCCAGATTTGGAGCCTGCACCTGTTTCTTTCTAATGCAGGAACAAGGCATCACTCTTTCTCCCCCAGATCATTCTACCATTAGTTCAGGTGTTTGGAGTATTTGCAACCTTGGCATTCAGGTTCTCCATGCCTGAACAGATTCAGAGCATCATCTTCCAGGATGTAAAAGCTTTAATACTCTGGGGTATGCACAAGCACATCACATCATCCCCTCCTTCCTACATCACATAACAAAATACTTCCCATCATTGTATGAAGGAGTGGGGGAAGGGAGAGCCTGCTGTTCCACTTCCTTTTAAGATGGAATTTAATCCGCAGTGTTAAAACCAGTGCCACTCTCTAGATTCATAATCCCAGCAAAACCAGAGTTCTCACTGCTGGAGGCAGCCACAGGAGAGTTTGCAGGGTTTTTTCTTTTAATCTAAATTAACCTGTTTCTCCCACTCGAGATTTGCTTCAACTAACACATGAAACACTTTGTCTTCGTAGTATTTTACGCAAGGAAAACCATCCTAGGCTAAGTATACTTCCTTCTAATGTCATGGCAACACAGCTGTACGCTCCTAAATCACAGCAGAAAAACCAGCCCAGTGCCTGGCAGGAACACCTTGAGACTGTAGTTTAGTTTCCACTGCATTAGCAACTGGAACCTCATTGGATTTGCAGGCACAATCATCTTCCTCTTATTTTTCTACTCCTGTTGTCATTATTTATAAAAATGACAGCACTATTATCTTCTTGTATGTAAGCCTTCATCCAGGCCACTTTAGTAAAGAGATGTAACTGGAGGGGATGGCTTAAAGTGCAGTCTGCTCTGAAAAGGGATGGGGAAAGTGGCATCCTGGGGCTCCCAGTCTGCATTTCAATTATTGTTGTAGGCTAATGTGCTTGATTTGGAAAGCGGGGGGGGGGGGGCATTTGCCCCCAGCTATCCCTCCCCAAACAGGTGCAACAGATCTCCTCTGACCAGCCCATCTCCCCACCTGTGTAGTCCTGGCTCTGTTCACATTCGTACAGGCATAAAGCTGGCAGGAATCCAGTTCTAATTAATGGGAGCAAATGGTTTGCTATAAACAGAGGAAGGGTTGGCATGGGGGGAGGTGACAGATGTCAAGCAAGGGGAAAACATCTATTAGCTGTTCCCTCCTCCACCACCACCCCAGAACATTTGTTTCACATGACAGCACTTCAGTTCAGGGCCTGGTTTAAAACATACAGACTCCACATATTCAATCTGCATTTGAACTTTTGCAGCATCCATACAGCCTTCCTAAGATAGGACAGGATACTTATAAGGGGACCATATAAAGGGATCATATAAGACAGAATTTTAAAACCTCGGGCTTACCTGCTCTCCAAGGTATTATACACTCTTTTAATCAGTAACCCTGGCAAATCTCCCCTGTTTGTCTCTCTGCTGTTAACACACTCCATACCAGAAGCAAGCAGGCACTTTGTCACAGGGCTGCAGTTTGCAGGCATTTATTCTTCCAGCTCTTAAGAAGAAAATATTGCTTATTTGCACCAAAGCATATCAGGATCTTCGGCACAGGATGCAACCAAGAGCAGCCTGTTTCTACTTTGACCCAGCTCCTGCAGCTGTCCATGGCACAGGACATATGCCTCGCAGAGGACATTCTGGGCTCTTCTTGTCCAGAATGCCAGGCAAAAATACCAGCACACAGGAAACTCATCTGTACCAAAACAATGACATGGTGAGGAGATGCCAGGTGATACCAGCCCAACCAAAGCAGTACCAGGAGGAGAAGGGAATCTGACAGTTCCTGGAGCACTCAAACTGCCAGGCACAAATCCCAGCCATGCAAGGTCAGAAGACAAAGGTGAGCCCCTCTCATAGGGCTACCAGGAAGACATGGGAAACGTTTTAGAACTGCTCTCTTCATAATTTTCCCAGCAGCAATACACTGGCATCTTACAGAGGGATTTGCGTTTCAGGGCTCCTGGCCCCAGCACAGGCAGAGCATGGTTTCCAGGTTAAATCAAACTGAAAACTAGATGTGATTTTGACAAGGAAACCAGGTCAAGTACAGCCACGAGGTTTCAGATCTCCAGCATCCATGCCTGTTCCATGAAGAAAGCATGCTGCCTCCTCCTCCACCACATTCTCTACTGCTTCACAGCAGCAGCTGCTTCCTTGGGAAAGGCAGGCAAACAACTTATTTACGCATTCTTAGACTTCGCCCAGAACCCACATTTCAAATGTGAGGGAAAGAAGAAAACTTCAAAAAGTCTGAAGAGAACAAGTTTTCATTAATCTAAGAAGTATTCCAATGTGCTCTCTTTATGCATTTGCAGTTAGGCACTAAAGAACTACCCAAATACATAGCTAAGTATACATATTACAGAATGGGTCAGGTCGGAAGAGACCAGAGTGGGTGCATTCTCCCTGCCCAAGCAGGGTCATCCCAGAACACAAGGCACAGGATTGCATCCAAATGGTTCCTGAATATCTCTAGTAAGGGAGAAGCTACAACCTCTCTGGGCAGCCTGTTCCAGTGCTTGGTCACCTGCACAGTAAAGAAATTATTCCTCATATTCAGGTGGATCTTCCTGTCCATCAGTTTCTGCCTGTTGCCTTGTGTCCTATTTCTCAGCACCATGAGAAGAGCCATCCTCCGTTCAGATATTTGCAGACTTTGATGAGGTCCCCTTTCGGTCGTCTCTTCTCGAGGCTGAACAGACCCAGCTCCCCCAACGTTTCCTCCTAGTCATCCTTTTGGCCCTCTACTGGACCCATCCTAGGACCTCCAAGTCTCTCTTGTACTGAGGAGCCCAGAACTGGACACAGCACTGCAGATGTGGCCTCACCAGAGTAGAGGGGCAGGATCACCTCCCTNAAGCTACAACCTCTCTGGGCAGCCTGTTCCAGTGCTTGGTCACCTGCACAGTAAAGAAATTATTCCTCATATTCAGGTGGATCTTCCTGTCCATCAGTTTCTGCCTGTTGCCTTGTGTCCTATTTCTCAGCACCATGAGAAGAGCCATCCTCCGTTCAGATATTTGCAGACTTTGATGAGGTCCCCTTTCGGTCGTCTCTTCTCGAGGCTGAACAGACCCAGCTCCCCCAACGTTTCCTCCTAGTCATCCTTTTGGCCCTCTACTGGACCCATCCTAGGACCTCCAAGTCTCTCTTGTACTGAGGAGCCCAGAACTGGACACAGCACTGCAGATGTGGCCTCACCAGAGTAGAGGGGCAGGATCACCTCCCTTGACATTCTGGCAATGCTCTTACAAATGCACCCCAGGATACCATTGGTCTTGTTGGCCACAAGGCCTCACTGCTGGCTCATGGACAGATCATTGGCCACCAGGACACCCAGGTCCTTCTCCACAGAGCTGCTTTCCAGCAGATGAGACTCCAGCCTGTGCTGGTGCAAGGGGTTATTCTTCCCCACTCATATGGTCAGGTAGAGCTGACATCTGACCAATCCGGAACATTAGCAGCCATTTTCTTCCTCCTCTTAAGATACTAATTTGCTACCCATTGATAGTCACAAGTTACACTTCTTGCCACAAAGGCTGGACAGAGATCTCTTGCCTACCAGATACACAAACACCTTCCAAAATGCAGCTGGGTTCCTGTTAGGAAGCATGGTCTCCATTTTTAAATGCCTGCCAGAAGAGATTCCAGCCTTCAATGCACAGGAGAGTATGAGAACATTAGTCCAAGACATGCCCCTTCTTGAGGAAGGGGATTCCTCCTGCCACTCAACCCAAATTATAAGAACGCATGTGCTGGGCCAGAGGGAGAGAACTATGCCTAAGGAGAGCCATGACTCTGTAGTACAGGAATAAAGAGCTCTGCTGCCTGTTCTTATTCCTTCTTATGGATGTGGCATTAATATTAAACAGCACATTAAAAGACAGTAATCAGAAATAGCACTTGACCCTTGCCTTGCTCTTCACAGGCAAGCACCTCCCCCAGCAGGCGCTCTCCTTCCCCAGCTGCAATTTGAAAGTGGCCAAAACAGAGGTGTGATGCTTGTCAGGAGCTCAGTTCCCCCAACCAACGAGTCTGCTTTGATCAGAACTTAGGCAGAGGAATTCTTCGTTTCAGGGTCAGGTCATACTTCCCCATGAGCTGCGCTGTGGGACTCCCATTCCGAGCAGTTCTGGACTGGTACAAGAGCAAAATCCAGCTGTTCACAGATGTCAGGGATACTCATCACCTCCAGGGGTAAGTAGTGACTGAACACAGAACATACAGACTGCAGTCCTGGTTTTCAGCATCTAAACTCTGCTTAGAACATACTTTAGGTATCCAAGCCCCTAAGCTCGGTTTCTAGGTCACAGTTGTGACCAGCTACCAGTTACCACAGCTGGTAACCTGAATTCCATATGCTTGAACTGGAGAGCTCAACTGCTTTTACTTTTCTTCCTTCCCACTTTAAACTTCCACCCGCTATGAGATACACCTGGGTTTTCCTCATCTTCACTTTAAAAATACCTCCCTTTAGAGGTATTGTCAAGCTGCAGTTTATTTAAAAAAAAAAAAAAAAAGACGAAGAAAGATGGGTGAGGGAGAACAAATGAAAGAGATGGCTTTCTATACAATCTTCCAGTTCATCTAGCCCATCTCAAAGCAGGTATAGACAAGAATAGCTGCTCAGTGCGTGTGTAAAATTGTTTTACTAAATGTGGAAGGAGAAGCATTGATTCAATCTTATGAACATGAGAAGTCAAAATTGCACAGAGTTGCCATTAGTGCTCTTGCTGCTGTGAAATCTGAAAGGAGTGGAATGGCCAGTCGTTCAGAGGCCAACATAAAGGCAATGAAGGAAGCCAAAATTACTCTTCTGAATTTCCTCTCACTGCTGCTATAATTGGGCACCCCAAGGTATTCTCTTCTCATTCGCAATGGTGAGCAGTCAAACCTGTCAGTGCATACATAGTAGGCAGCACAAAATTGACAGGCAGGGCAACTTTTTCATTGATTTTTCATATTATGATCAATAAAATATTCCATTATTACCCATAAAATCCTACGTGCAGCATCAAAAGTAGGAAAGATGTTGTAAGGTCTGTAGCAAAAAAAAAAAATAGCCCAAAACACTAAAAAAGAAGGCAAAACCAGATGCAGATCTGCTTACTGCTTTTTCCCAGCCAAAGTCCTTATAAAATGCTTTCCTTTCTGATCCTAATCACATCAAGTACTGGCTAGCTGCAAGGGCAAAAAAACAAAACCTACTACTCAGAGTCAACTTTCAGGTGGAGACATGCCACACAGTTTAACCACCATGCTTCTAGTCATCTCAGACAGCAGGAGCAATGTAACAGGACCAGCTCTCAGCATTAGATAGGTTATATTGCATTGTTCAGCAACAACACGACAAAATGCTAAACAAAACAGCTCACCAAGCAAACTTTACCAACTTTCAGTGAACTGCCCCAAACATAAAGCCAAGAAGTCCGTCTTGCTGCTGGTTTATAGCTCTTCAGGCAGAATGGCCCTATCCCAACTAATCAGCAATGAGCTCTAGAGAGCTGATAGGGACTGCAAATGGCCCTGGGGCAAAGGGTGTTTTCTACTCAAATGCATTCTCTGGTCCATTGGTGTAAGATAAGTGGAGGTGAAGACACTGAAATTCTCTTCCTTCAGTTTAAGTCCACATATGCAGAAGGCAAAAGCCTCCACTTCCCCCTTTATCACTGTGGTTGAACAGGCATTCACTAAGGGTTGGACTCCATGACCTCCACGGGTCCCTTCCATTTCACAATATTCTGTGAAAGACTGAAACAAATCTTTAAGTCTATAGAAAGTATGTGGCCAAATACACCACAAATTCTTGGAGCTTTCCAGGGCTTTCAGCATGCACAGCTTGAAACCTTTTAAAGCTATCTGATTGTTGAATATAAGCAGGTACTTATATATAAGCAGTTACTTATATAAAAAGCAGTTTCTTTTTAACATCTCACATTAACTATCCAACACTCAGCTGGCCACTTTGAAAAGTATTTAAGTACAGACTAACTGTGGATCTGACTACAGCAACATCTATTTCCAGACTTATTAAACCACCTTTTTTTTTCACTTCCTCAATTACAGATTTACCAAGGTAGACCTTGTTTATGCAACTTTTGATTGCTCACAAAATAGTCTAGGTATGCTGCAAAACCTGGGATATAAGTAGTACAGATTCTGAGAAATGGTTTATGAAATGCACGGTTTTCCTAAAGCCTTGCTTACAAGGCTGAGCTCAGCCTGTGAGAGCTATTTAAGATGGTGCTGCTCTGACCCTCTCGGCCTTTCAAGATCTAAGAAACCCTCATAAGAGCTTAGTTCTCCAAAGGTCCTTCCCAAAGGGCAATTCATAAAGTTTAAAAGCACTAAAGATTACAGTGAATATAGGACTTGTGGGAAAGTTCAAGGCAAGACAAAGCAGCCATTCTGCAGAGTGCTCCAGAATAACCATGAAGGTATAAGAACTTGTACAAAAGCAAATGAACTGCACTCACTCTGCCTATTTGTCAGCAGTACAACAACCAGGCAATTTTTGCAGAACTCCAGACAGGCTCACCACAGTTTTTACTCGAAGATGCACACAAACTGTACTGAACTAGAAGCACCATCTGGTAACTGCTACCAATAAAAGCAAGACATGGACTGGGGATTTCTGAATGGATCATATGGGACAGAGGAAAGACTGGCTTGAGA
>VYZS01037883.1:0-15580 GCA_013400695.1 Neodrepanis coruscans
TTTTCTCTGGTTAACCCATAACAACTCATCATTATGATTTTGAATAATTTATAATAGCTGCTTAATTCTATTGGTAAATTTAATTTGATAGATTATTCATCTTCGTTTCTTGTCTCATTGCCACATAATATTTTTGTTCATTATTGAACATCTGAAATTGCACATATGTAGTTTTTGTCATACAGATGAATATCATGAAAGAAAGGTAGAAGACCAAGTTGTGTTCCTTTCTCACCTGTAAATGGGATGATGCTTTGCCCATCAAAACAATTTAACTTGCACAGCTTTTGGGACAATATCTGTCTTACACTGGATTTATCCTGTGTCCTGCAAGGAGGCAGTGGCTCTAGCTTCAGTGTCTGTGTGGCTCAGTAGTGTGTGGCTAAGAGATAAATTGCCAGAGGACTGGAGTGCTAGATACCCTTCTTCCCGCTTCTGTGGGCTCTGTGATGGGATGAGCATCATGGAGGCACTGGCTTAGGAATTCTTCTCTTTTGAGTTAGGCTTTATTCCAAACAAAGGACAAAACTCACTGTTGTTGGCCAGGATAAAATATCAATCTCCTTGCTCACATGAACTGCTGGAAAAAAGTTTTCCCATGTATCTCCTTAAAACACTGAGCAAATACATGTAATGGTCTATAATCCTCCAGAAGCTTTGGATGATGGGACTTCTGGCCCACTGAAAAATAAGGGAGAGAGATACCGAATCAGGGACCTAAAGAGAAGTAAAGCCTGAGCAAGAAAAAAAAGACTTCAGAAAGAAAAAACTACTCTGGGCGTCAGATAACCAGTCAAATTAATTGTTTGACTTTGACAGTGTCTCAAGGAAGGCCACCTACCCACATTTGCCTCCCTACCAAGAGTGAAATATTCAGACAACCAATTTAGAAGGAAACACTTCTGTCCTGAAGGAGAATTTATAAAAAAATACCACCACAAACCCCAGGGCTTTCAAGTATGTTTTTATTTCTCTCTTTCCTAACAAGCTTCTGTAAAATTTTAGTTCCTATTTTGTTACAGGGTTAGTTGGCTCTATGAAGAATACAACTGTTGAAGTGTAGAGCAAGGGAGGCCTACAAAGATCTTTCTTCTCAGGCTGTGGTAGATCAGCTTCTGGAGGAGATGAGGGAAGAGGGAATGCATTACTAGGAATACTTCAGCGCTGTTTCAATGTGGACAGCGATTTGACTTCAATCACACTGCTAGGGCACAGCATCATTGCTATCATAACTTATCTTTTAGTACATCTTTATATCACAGATTTTTGTGTAGAATAAAGAGGATGACATGCTTAGATATGATATTTTTATGAAGTCATAGGACCAGAAATGCATGGTAGCCATATAGATAGCCTTGCATTTTAATCAATTTAGAAAGGGCCCACATGGTGTAGTATAGCTATCAAAGGTAAATGGTATAAAGATTAAAAACCTGACTTTATCACTGTGCTTAGATAAATCAATTTAAAATTATTCCACTATACATTTTCAGGTTATGTAATAAAGTGAAGTTAAAGACTACTAAGCTCAGTTGACTTAGACACTGAGAACAGTTTAACAAGAACTGCACAGAAAAGGGGAAAGGCTAATTAATTTTGCTTCTCAGTTCTCTGCAACCCCTGTGTAGATCGGTATTGCTAATGGAGACTGCTATATAACACTAACAGAGAAGAAATATGATCTGAGATCAGGAAGGTCTGGGTCTGATCTTTGCTGCCACCTGCAATGGAGTAGTGTGAAATTCAGAGGTTATGAAATCCAGTGTACCTCTTGCTGGATAATAGCAGACATGATATAGTTGCACTGATGAAATTTTTTTCTGTTCTTTCCATAGTCTGTCTTTCAATACACAGTATAAAAGTATGTTTTCCTTCCAAATTTCATTTAGAAATATCTGCAATAATTGAAGGCTTGTCTGTTCTCTGAGTCTTTGGTGATGTGACTTTGAAGATGAAGTCAGATGTAGGATTTCTATCACCAGCATCTGAAGCCCTCTGTTCCTAGAACAAGAGTAACACAGGTGACTGAATTAGAAATCTTGGACTTACCCCCAGCCATTTTGTGCTTCATCAGCTTTCCTGCTGTGAAAATCATTTCATCATCTAATGAAGCTGAACATAGGCTGTCAGCCATGTCACTTAAACGAATAACCTTTAGGACCTTGAGAATAGGTTTAGGTCACTACATGAGAGAAGTGTGGATCTGAATGTGCCTTTTGCTTTTTGAGGCAAAAGATTTTCCATTTAGGTTTTTCTCCTCAGAACACAGACATTTTTTTCATTTTTTTGATAGTGGACAAAGCTGTACTTGAGTTTGCAATCTTGTCTGTGACACTTTCTCTCCTTGAAAACTGTTTTTCCTTTATTGACTTAAAATCTTTCATGTCCTGCCATCCGTCCTGGCTCCCATTCCCATGACGAAGTCACAGTAGGGGAACTCAGCCCCTGGCAGTGCCAGTGGCAGTAGATGGCAGCAGTAGTCCACTGTGGAAACCTAGAGACAGAAAATAATAAGCAATAGGAAGCAGACAGTCTCACAGGAGGCTGGCATTTAAAATATATTTTTAATTTCTTTTTTCCCGTGGCACATCTCTGGTTCTGATTTTCCCTTCAGATTGTCTACATATTCTATATCAACTATGTGGAAGGATTTTTCATTTTATTTGCTGTTACACTTCCACACAAGGGTGATCGATAGAAGCCTTGGACATGCACCCCTCAAACCGTAAGCACAAGAGAATTGGGAGGCTCATATTTCCACGCAAAATACAACACTTGCGTTTATTTTTGGTTTCCCTATCACTTCACTCTCTGATACCTGCTTACAAACCAAGGTGTTTCCAAATGGCTTATTTGCTTACTTATTCCTCTGAAGTTGTTGTTCAGCATTAGAGCAGGAAACCTGGAGGAACTGGTTTCTCTGGAATACTCTCTTTATTTTGAAGTGCTGTATCATGAAGGGGAGAAGAAATTTTCTTTATTTATATGATGAAGCAGGATCCCACAGGACAAAAGAATGGCCTTTTTTGTAATCTTACAAGCTAATACAAGGTTTTGAAGTATGGTCCTTTTGCCCTCTCAAGTGACCACAGTGGCAAGGGATTTAGCCATTAAATTTGTCAAGTGAATGATGACCTCCCGGACTAGGAACTTTTCCAGACTACAGGCTTGATTTGTGTCCAGGCATACTCCACTGAGTACGAAGCTCACAGGAACAATGCTGCTTTTTTCACTCTTCTGTCATTGCAGGAGGTTGGATCTAGATGATCTTCAAGATCCCCTTCAACCCTAGCCATTTTATGAGTCTATGATCCTGTGATTAACAGCTACACAAGCTACATGTAGAGAGTCAGAGATAGTAGCTGGAACAGAAATCAAGACAGTGCCAATGTTTTACCTACCAAACAATATAGAGGAGAAATTGTTTAACAAACAACAAAGTGTGAGGCTGTTCACTCTTGTTGGATTCTGGGTGTTGTCTGACTCCAAAAAGGCAGACTTATCCCTGATCCATCAAGTTAACTCTGTTGCCATGAGCACCCCCACTCCACCTATCTTATAAAGATAGCTCCTTGAAGCAGGGTAAGTTCCTGGCCTCCAGGCAGTGACTCCTGTATAAGTTGTCTCATATAATGATAGACTTCTGTGGATGATTTTGCAACCAGAAATTACCTTTCCCTGACAAACTAATTTTTTGTGGGGGATGTGATGCAGCCTGTTGCTTAGAGGTTGCATACACATAAAAGAAGATGCATAAATTATATTTGCTCTGTCACTAAGCTTTAGAAATGCTCATTAAGATGTAGAGTTATGTGTTTCAGAGAGAAACAGTGAGACCGAAGATTTCACTGATATGCAAAATAGAGCTACCTGCACTAAATGTATTCCTCAACAAGAGTAGCTCTGAATTGCATTTGATGGTTGCAAAGGGTGGCAGGAACCTGGGGTTGTTTAGTCTCTCAATATGAATATCAGTTTTATACTTTCTAACACTGTTCACAACAACTAGCACTTGGAGATGTGTATCTATAGTGTACCGCCAAGGGGTAAAGAATACAGGTTGTAGTTAAAAGATTCCAGATTATTAGAAACAATTTTGAAGGGGATTTTAAAGTGCTATTAAAAATTAAAGGGAATCTAAAGTGTTCCTTAAGGCAGAGTAACCAGCAAATCCCATTGCATTACCCATAGCACGGTGGCTGGACTTCCATCATAATTAGCCACACATCTTCATTATCTGAACTATCTCTTACAGGTTAGAATCCCTATTAATACCCACTTTGAAGAAGAAGCTTTTGAGAAGTAAAGGCGATACCTGTGAAGGTTGTACTGATCAGCCTGAGTAAGAATGGAATTAGCTCTCTAACAATCCTAAAATGTTCCTGCATGTGACTCATCCAGAAAATTCTTCATTTATATAATTAAAAAGATGACAGACCCTAGTCTTGTGTTTTATTACCGTTTAGCACAGGGGAGAAAAAGGTTAAGAAACTTTTTAAAATACACAAAAAGCCTGGAACTTTCCCTGGACTGCCTGAGTTTGGTTTATAGATGTATAATACAAACTTGACTACATTGCTGTGTTCCAGGAACACACTTTAGAAAATTATAAACACAAGTATACAAGGCAGTGACATAGGAATAGCTGAATCTGCAGAGAAGATGGGAGATACAGAGTCTGCCTAGATGGCAAAAACTGTATTGAGGAGATCTTGGAGATCTGCACAAGAAATACTGAGCTACCTTAATTGCAGAAATAAAAAAAAACCCAATCTGCTTGTTTTAGGCAACCTCTCACTCTACACAAAAGAGGAATCTCCGTAGATGACTAGAGAATTTGCCTTTGTAGTGTAAGCAATAGTGGTTCTGATTGTCAAGCATGGAAAAGAGGGTTTAGGCCTCGTTGACAGCTAAAATGGTCATCAACTTAACAACTCTGTTATGTATTTTAGTTGGATATTATTTGTCAAGGAACAGAGAATGGATTAGGATGAAAAGAAATGAAGATAAGATAAATAAATGTGCATTTGAAGTGTGTTCAAGCAAAACAGTGAAACATATTTGAAAATAAGTATAAAAAACACCAACCAGCAAAACAATTTGGTAAGTGTAGGAAAAAAGAGGAATGGGAGAAGTCAAGCTGAGTTAGGTCATGCACAGGGCAGCAGCAGTTTCTTAAAACATTTAAAGAAAATGAAAAAATAGAAAACTCAAATCATTCTTCAATGAGAATGAGATTGAGATAGTAGTTTAGATACTCCTGAAAACAAACACAATTCTTTGCTACAGTTTTTGAATAAAATAGTGATGGAGTTGTTGATATTAAGGATATAGACAAAATCTAATAAGGGTGAAGGAATCTAGAAGGGTAAAGTGTGTTAAAACCAAAACTCAAGAGCATGAAATATTTCAGCTGGGAGACTGTAGCAATATGTACTGGAGACTTGAAGTCTGCTCTACAAGTCAAACATCAGAAAAGATAAAAAAATAATACAATTAAAAAGGGGGGAAATGCTATATGAACAATAGATACACGACTATTACTAAAAATATTATTTGAGAGCACAATTAAATATGTCTAAGAGGTAGGAAATGAGATCAAATTTCTCATGCTGTTCCACTCTGCATGATTTTTGTACTGGAGGGTTTGGGATTTTCCCTTTTTCCTTTTTGTTTGTTTGTTTGTTAGTTGCTTTATGGTGGTAATAAAATTTGAACTGTAGAAGAACCACTAATTTGGACACAGATAATTATCAAATTTCCTCAAAGATTAGTCTTGCAGTCTTGTTTGATATCTAATTAGTAGCTATGACAAAAGTGGAAAGAGTTTCCCGATAAAACAACAGCTGTAGAAATACACTGGAATGTCGTCTTTATCCTCAAGATAAATACATGATCAGAAACAAGAGGAAACATGAAGTAAACTCATGGTTAAACATCAGGTTAAACAAAGTTAAGAGTGATATTTCTCAATGCTTTTCCAGCAGAAGGAGGAAGGCATTAGTGTCATTAGGAAAGCTACTGGTGAGAATTTTTAAGTGCATTCTGTATAACTTTCTGACTTTGTCACATTCAGACAAGATTAAATAAAACTGGAATAGGGATTGAGAAGTTTGTTATGGTTGAGCCAAACAAAATAGGGTGAGTAACACTGATACTAAACAACAGATGCTGAAGGAGCCATTTAAGTTGTTAAGGGCAAATTCAGTGGTTGGGATTACTTGGAGAAAAAAATCTTAGAGAATATCTGTTCTTTTGTTGTTAAAACATTTTAATGCAATATCATTTCCCTCTGTCATGGACACTTTATTGAAAAGTGTCAGATTCCAGCACGCAATATGTTTTGCAGAAACAGATGGTTCAACGGACTAAGATGCTGGTACCAAACTCGTGGTACCATTGGATTGACGAGACAACAATCTAGAAACAAGATGGGCCTCAATAGCCCAGACAGTGGCTGGTTATGACCCATATTTGCTTATGGTACAATACAGGGATAAGTCTGAAAGTACTCTGTGCAACTACATCACTGGTTTGGTTACCTGCACTAAGAATTATGGATGACAAATAAAGCCCCCAAAGTAGGGTTTTAATTATTTTCATTATCCATTAAATTGAATGGCAAAAACTGGAATTCTAAGGGGATATGTCAGCTTCTCTGGTTTGTCTGCAAGGTAACTGGGGTGTTTTAAGTGGGCCCACTCTTTGAATCTGATACCTTAGAAGTATCAGATAGAGAAATGATAGAAGAACATCCGTGTGAACGAAATAAAGATATAAAAACAGGTCCAACATGGTTGTGTGCTACATGTGCTACTCATTCAGTTTGTAGAACTTGAAAGCTGAGAGCCAGACGAGGGGGATGAGAATAAATGCTATGACATTTAAACCAGATAGACAAAGCAGAATTCACTAGGGAATCTTTTTCCCCTGAAAGAAATTATGTTTTCTGAAGTCTTCATTCTTCTCAATGCCTTACTTTCTTAAGATTATCTTAATTAGATAGGAGAGTAGTAAAATAAATTTTGGAGCAGCCAGGAGTGGAGCTGTCAAGTAGCTTTACTGAGACTTCATGTGATGCATGATGCTCAATCAAGTAATGGCTAAAAAGCTATGGAAATCAGGTATATTCTTACTTCATGCCTTCTGGTACTTAACTATCCAGAAAAGACCCCCACTACATCAGAAAGCTTTCAAATATGCAGAGGGTGTAGCGTCTGACTGGTGTAGTGACAACCTAAAGGCAGAAGAAAGGATGTAGTGGTGTGGGTATTTGTGAAAAAAAACCAAACGCATAAAAAAATCCCTTCAGGGCACAGAGAAAAACCCAGTGATAGGGTCAAGAATAGAAACCCAAGTTTTCCAATCTATCCTTAATCTCTAGAACACAACAGGGTCTTCCAAGCTGTGGCAATATTTAGGCTAGTTGCCTGCAAGCTACTAGAGTTACGCTTACTGCATCGGAGGGCTAAAAATGCCCACTATTACTGCTAACACAACTAGCTAGGAGTAACCCATAGCTACCCTGGAGTAGTGTTCTAGTGTCCTCCTATTCAAGCCTTTCCTCCCTCCATCTTGTTCCCTAGAAAGTGTATAGAAAATAATGTG
This sequence comes from Neodrepanis coruscans, assembly GCA_013400695.1. Taxonomy (NCBI): domain Eukaryota; kingdom Metazoa; phylum Chordata; class Aves; order Passeriformes; family Philepittidae; genus Neodrepanis; species Neodrepanis coruscans. The sequence continues at coordinate 7,609 of VYZS01037883.1, forward strand.
TGAAAGGTGATGGCTTGACAAGAGAGATTATTGAAAACCAAACATTAAGGCCTCTTTCACTTAGCCTTACTTACTCCAGTACACTTAATATTTCCCATTAGCTGCTGAACAGATGTAATGGCTCTGACATTAATGAAATCTGTATAAAGTGCACATGGCTTAAGTGGGCACAGCCTAAAATGCACAGCATAAATGCAGAACACACTTTAACTCACTGTTTCTTCCTAGAATGTTAAGCACTTCTCCAGTCATTGTGGAACGATATTTCACAATAGCTGAGGCTTGGACTAAAGTTAGAAAGACTTCAAGGAAATAAAATATTGTCTTCTCTTTAAAAGTCTTTAGAGTAATCTGTATAATTTTGTGCATGTTTTCCTACTAAATAAATCCAAATTAATTCATTCTTTTATGGCTAGGAATCTGCTGGTAAGGTTGTTATAAGTCAAGGAGACAGCCTTGCATATCAAAGGGTTTAGTTACTGCTGAATAAGGAACTAATACTGTGGATTTCAGGTTTTACCATTAAGGATTATTGCAGATTATGACAATACTTTTAGCTAAGTACTCCCAATCTGTATTTATCTGAAGGTTATCACTTGTACACTGGTATTCAATTTAAGTGAATTATCCTAGCTGTTCTCTGTTGTATTACATGTTTTCTGGTACATTAGGGAGGCACCGAGGCTTTGTAAAGGAAGATAAACACTCTCTGACGCTTGCCACGTTTTGAATTCTCAGCTGTCTGTACTACCTTCTTGTTGAGCTGTCTCCATGCTTGATACTGGTTCATGAGGTGCTGGACCATGACAGAAACAGGAATGATACATATATCAGGACAGGTCATTTCCACTGAAGTAACCTCCATGTGGATAAGAATTTCTTCCTAGATGAACAGGGAGGGATTTAGAAGACTTGTAAATCCTCATTGTTCTCACTTTAAAATCAATGAGAAACAGGGAATTTCTAGACTAAGAGAAAATTACTAAAAACTAACAACTTTTTCAGCTGAGTACCCTGGGAGTAGCAACCTCTTCTAAGATACAGCTCTTCCTCAGCGCCCATGCTCTGCAATCCAGTCTTGATGTTTCCTTTTTCTATGACATTTCCTTTTACTGTAAACACATGAGGTTTTATAGCTGTCTGAATATATTTGTACCCAGAACTGTTGCAGTATTTTGGCATGTCACGAAGATTATCGAATGTCTCCTCCACATGTAAGTGGTAAAGGGAAGCTTTATTGCTTCATCTCATGAGCAAGTAACTGAATTATAAAGAGGTTAGCACTGTGGATGGACAGGGAATTGAACCTTCCAGGAACAATCCACCAGTTTCAGATCCAGAGAATTAATTAAAAATTTATTCAGGCCCTGGCAATACTTTCTAGTTAACATGGAGGAATAAAAAACACAGGAAAAATGCTGCACTTGGAATGGAGTAAGACTTTGCCTGACAGTGCAAGCTGTTAAATTCCTTTCCCATGTTCCATGAAAAAACTGTATTTAGGCACTTTACAGTGTCCAGATGCCTGTTTTTTGACATTTTCTGGTTACAAAACCAGATGACTTATGTCAGATCAATAATCTTATACTCTTCAGATATTTTATCTCATCTAATCTCCATGTAATAGATTATAAACTGTACTTGGAGTAGGGGTTTGGATTTCATTATTCTTATTAAGATATTATTTTCATAGTTGCTCCATTCTTTTCCATTTTGCAAAGGACTCTGCCTTTGGTGGCTTTGCTAACCAATTACAAAAATTCTTTCAATTATGCTATAAATAGAACAATCTAACAGTTAATATTTAGAGTGGAAAATATTCTTTTATTCCGTGACAGTTTAGATGTGGAAGCATCCTTTGGTACTATTGTTATTCTAAAACATTTATAGAGTGGGATCAAATCACACACATTTTAGAGACAAAGAAAGAGATGTCACCTGCCCCAAGATAAGGCAAGACAAATATAAGACAATCCACTTGACAACAGATCCATTTAAAGTGTGTGGGGGAGGAGAGACAGAAGCATGTTGGGAGATGAGCTCCAGAATGCTATTTCAAATGTATGACAGCATGTCAGATTCATGACACTCTCAGTGGGAAGGGAAATCATGTACAAGAATTAGGACCTTTGACTGGAAGCAAAGGATACAGGGAGAGCTGTGCTTTGCAACAAGCTTGTGGCAAAGCCCTTCAGATACTGCTGTCAGAGTAATTTTCATGGGAAGTGAGAAGCAGCTACATCTGCCTAAAGACAGACAAGGCGTGGTGAAAGCCATTCTCTTCCCAGCCTTGCCAAGACATGGAAACAGAGCTTCTTATCCTATCTTTCATTTCCTTTCATTCCCTTTAACATGTGCATTGTTTATGTATCCCAGGGACAAGTCTAGCAGGAGTTAAGTTGATACTGACCTGATTTCTCCTTGCAGTTCATGGCTTGATCATGTTCACAAAGACACAGAAATCAGGAACCTCTGGAGCTAGCCCTCCTTTTTTACTGGATAAAGAGAGGCAGGAGACATGAACCACAGGTTCTGATTAATTAGCTCTTTTGCAGCAGTAGCGTTACTAGTTAGAAGAATGAAATGGAGAGACCAACAAGAGTCAACATGAGATCTGTGACCTTTGTGAATCCTTGGGATGATGTCCTGGTTTAGGACAATATTAAGGTTTATCAATGGACAAGAGACGGATAGGGAAGGCAGCAATTTATTAAAAGGCAGATATATGGGGGAATAAATGGGTGTAATTGCCCAATTATGGCCAGCAGAGGGCGCTGTGGCTACCAGCCGACACCCTCTGAGAGACACACACACAGGGTAACCTGAGAAGGGAAGGGGGAAGGGAATATAGGTTACACCCTACCCCGGACAAGACGGCCTCCACCCCTCTGCACCGGCCACGTGTAACTCGAGAAGGGAAGAGGGGAAAGACTAGAGGTTCCACCGTACCCCCTGGGCAAAGCGGCCCCACCCCCACCCTCACAGTGGAGAAAGAAAAAAACAAACTATCAACACAGAGGAGAGGTCCAGGGCGGGCACCCACAACCCCCCAAAAAAGGGTAAAATGTATCTGTGGAAAAGAAGGCAACAGTCTTTCTAGAGGCAGTGTGTCTGTGAAGAAGTCCTCCCAAAAGGGATCCTCTCAGGCTGGGGAAGATGAAAAGCAGTAGCAACCTCAGGGAACTCCGTGGAGGAAGGGATAGCAGGCAGCAAAGTCCGGCGGGGGAGGGGGAAAATCCTCAAAGCCGTGCTGAGTAGAGACGCCCTGCCTTCAGCTTCAGAGTCCCCAGGGAAAGAGAGAGGGCCAGTGCTCTGTCCCACAGATTAAAATCCCCGCCCCTTCCCAGCATTCCTTGTGGGTCTCCAGGGCTGATGGGAAAAAACCCAGACAAGGGGTAACCTTGGTAACCTGCCTACTCCTCCCAGCCAAATGTGGGCAGAGGAGAAAGAGTTATTTTTTTTCTTTGTCTTTCCCTGCGGTTTTTAAGCCAAACCATTACAGATGAATACTCACCTTTGTGAGTCTCCTCTTGATATGGGTTTGAATGAACAGCTTACCCAGGAGAACTAGCCAACTGCATCTTTATTGCAAGAGAACAGCAGGTGTGACTGACAGTTAAAAGGCACAAGATGAGAACTGTATCCTCAGAAACCTGCAAGCCATTGTTTCACTGAAGTTTTCTGCTAACAAGGAACATGTTGTTAAGGAAAACTAACTATATTATCTTTCATTTATTCAACATGAGAGGAAGGCCTTTGTCTTAATTAAATAGGATCTGGGGGAAGAGATGCTGGAGAAGGTTTGGTGCTGATTGCAAAGTCACAGGAACTCTGCCCCACTTATTTCACTCGTTTTCTTGAGGTCTGAAACCCTCACATGTCATGGAAAGAAATGCAATGTTTAGACTTTAAGATTTCAGAGAACTTTGTGAACATGTGTAGTTTGTGCTAAATGCCTTCTGTTGGTGAGGCTTACATTAAAGCATATGGCAATGGGGCAAATATGACAATATGACTTTTTGTTTGGGTCCTATGAACTCTCCTTATGCTGATGGTATAATTAAGACAACTCTGTGCTTTTGTGACTGTGGGAGCAAAGTTTCTCTTTTTGACTGAGAATGAACGGCTCTTTAATTTGTGCTGAGGCCACCCTCAGAAATGGTATGTCTCAAGCTAATGACTTTTAAACTGATTGTTCAAAGCAAGGGGAAAAGTGTGAGTGGATTTATTAGCTACAGATCTGTGTAAAACAAGATGCCCTTGCTTGCACTAATCATCTGTTGTCAGATTACCAGCAGTGATTGTTTTTGCTAACCGAAAGCAGGGGAAGGAGAGCAAAGATGGGGAACTTTTCCACAGTGAACTTAGATGGAGTGTGCTATATAGATGGACAAAAAAGCAGGTGCTAGCGACAAAAGCATGCACAAAATATTTTCTTGCGTACATCCCAATTATCAGGCAGAGTGAAATGGCTATCTTGGATATCTTCAAATGCCAAGGGTGAATGTTTATTATGGCAGTGAAACTATAAAACCTACCATGACAGTGAGAAAGGAAGTCAGATAGCATCTCTGACTAGGGCCATCCGGTTTCAACTCTCAGTTTAGCAGCTTTGTTAGGGAAATTTCTATGTGTCTTTGTACCTGGCCTACCTGTGAAGTGCAAGATAATATTTATAGTGATAGCAGTTATATTAGAGATTGATAGGCCCCAATAATGCTGTGTTTGTTAAAGGTTCATAAAACAAGGTTCACTGAACATGGGACAGGGAACAGAAACCATTTCAAGTACTTAAAAAGCTATAGAATGTTTGTTTTTCATAGCTATGAAATATTTTCAGAAAAACCCTTGTCACACATAGCATATTTATCTGTGTCTTAATATTTGTGGGACAAATGCCCTGGACTAGTAGGTCTTCGGTTCCATGACTTGCACTTCACCAAGAAAATATCAAACAAAACTTGTGGTTTTCCTATTTGAACTAAACCTGAATGTTATTTTAGCTCTGGGATATGGCTCTTTGTTTATGAAAGACTGTTTGTTTAGTTTGAAAAAAGCTATTATGGTGCTTCCTTAAAAGTTGTAGAAGAATCTGAATTCTTACACTATGATTTTTAATTAATGTTACTGAGCAGATTGATGGACCCTTAGCACAGTATGAAGGATAAATTCCTTGTAGCAGAGATTATAAACTAAGTATCAAAAAAACATTTATTAAAAAAACCAAACAATCTAGAGCTGCTAAAGAAACAAATATATGACTCGTAATGAGACTTAATTTCTGTGATAAAATTAGCTGAAAAAATAAATTTGTCCTGTTGTAATTGGCTTCTGTTTGTGTATGCATTAGTGCATCAAATTAAATTTTAAAAGTTACATACCAGGTAGCCAAGTATCATTTAAACTGTACCAGATGTAAATCTGCATGGATTTGATTCCCATGCTGTACAACATCAGTTTTAGTTCACATTTTCAGAAGCCACCCTAAGTTGAAGCCTTACCACAACTGGAAAGGCAAGAGTGAAAGCATTGTTTTTGGACCCCAAATGAATAAAACACTAAGCATTTCAGTGCTAACTTTGCTTTGTTTAGGAGCCTGGACTGAAGAGTTCCTGAGGTCCCTTCCAGCCAGAGGAATTCTGCAAAATATTGAAAAAGCTATCTATTGTAATGATGCCTCTTCAGGGAAAGACACACATATATGCACACACACAAGAGACACAGGCCAAAGCTGTGTCTTAGAGCATTGTATCGTGACCCTGAAGTTTCAAAATTGTGTAAGCTATAAAGAAACAAACAAACAGAAAGTCAGTAATATCACGAGAAGGAAACAATAGGTTCTCCAAATGTGAGTTTGAAGCACATGGAGACCCATGAGGTAAAAACTTCTATCTAATAATATTAATTTTCAAGGAGTGGGCACCTATTGCTACTTCTGCCATAAATATATTGAGATCAGAGTTCTAGATGATGGCTTTTTCTTCTACCAGAGATTCTGCCAGCTTGTGATTTTGTGAGTCTCTGTTCTCTTTTTAAAAACATTAAATTTCTAGTCCTTGTCTGTAAGAAAAAAAAGCCTAACTTTTTTCTTCTGTATTTCAGAGTAACACAGAAACATTGAATTGTACTTTTTGTAGAAAGTAGAAAGAAGGAAAATATCCGTGAGTTTCGTAATAAAATATGCTTGCAGAGCTGATAGCGCATGGTGATCATCTTCACCATTCATTCACAGAATGTTTCCAGCACTTTTCAGATTTTCATACTGCATTGCACCTCACTTTCCTGCTGCAGAATAGAAAAACTCAATCTTTAAGTATCTTCTTCTGTATGAAAATCCCCCAAATTGGTTACTGCAAAACTGGAGTGTTGATTATAACTACTTTTACAACTACATTTATATGTCTTCAGACAGAAAAAATTGTACACACCTACCTTCACTAATCATCGCTTCTATTTTGTTTTAAGGCTTTTCTAACTAATTACGGAATACTGAACTCCTTAAGCATTTCTGAGGCAAGGTAAGATTGCCCTCAGGAATGCTATATTTAATACTTTGCAATACTTTTCTTCAGAAAAATATGCCCCTTTGAAGTGTCAGTGCCACTGATTGTATTTCTCATATATGACTCCATACTAACATTTATTTTGCATTAATCAAAATGAACAGGTTTTTCTGGGATTCCAGGGACCATCTGTGACTAAGACTAGAGTAGAAAAAAATAATTCTAAAATCCTACAGAAGAATCTATGATGGAGATTGCATGTGTGTAGCCCATTTGTAAATACTACATTCTTTGTTTTCTTTACTATTCCATCTCAGTTAGCTCTAAATGTTGTAATCAATACATATTCAAGAATGTACTCTAACCATACTGCACATCTTACGGCTTGCAAATCTATTTTAATTATGTAATAATAATGGTTCTGGCAAAACCAGACTCCCCTCAAGGTGCTGAAAAGCTGTAAAGAAATAAAACGAGACTGCAGAAAGGGAAATATTTCAAATTTTGTGGAGAAATATACACAAGAGCTCAAGTAACCACATTCTAGATGTACTTGATTTCAGGCTTTCATTTTTAAGATACTTGAAAACTTGATAAGAAGTAGATTTTTTTTACATGTGTGTGCTATGTTTTTCAGGGTTTCCAGTTTCTTAGCATATATTCCAGGGCTGAGGATAAGATTTCCAGGACTCTCTGCTTAGTAGCTATTGCTAAATGAAAGGATATACACAAGATATATTTGCTGTAATATTTGTTGAGACATACCCCAATAAGAATTTGAGGAAAAAAAGAATTATCAGGGCCTTATTGAACCTTATTTGTAACAGTATGTCGTGGTTTTACCACAAATTTAGTGATTTTGGACAAGAGATTCCAAGAGAAGCCACAAACACACAAATATCACAGTTTATTTCGCGCACACACAAAACCTGACAAATAAAGTGCAAACAAACAAACAAATTAAGTTTCCCAGGGCCCGTTTTGGAACGAGGATGCTCAGGAAATAATGCTGTCTCTCTCTGGGCTCCCAGAGAGACGCCAGGGTAAATAGAGGAAGCATGTGGCCGGTCTGAGGACCCCCCTTAGCAGCACGAGCTTCTACCCGGCTTTGACGGAAGGAGAAATACTCAAGAAAAATTAGAAACCGTGCGCACGCCCCTCCCTCCCCTTCCCGATAGCCCAGGGAGGGGTTTAGTGCTGATGAAGAGAATGTGGTCTTTGGGCCCCGGGCAGTAGCCGCCAATAATGGCCCGACCCCTTGCCCCCCGGGGAAAGAAAAAAAAAAAGGAAAAAAAGAAAAAAAACCTGATCACGAAAAATGCGATCAAAAGAACGGCTCCCCCTCCCAGAAATTTACCACACCAAGTCGCGGTGGAACCTCTGACCGGTCTTTCACGTGGACGCCGGCTCCGACGCAGCGGCAAAGAGTAGTGTTGCTCCTCTGAGCTCCAAGGCCGAAAAGAGGAAGA
>VYZS01037883.1:15849-29131 GCA_013400695.1 Neodrepanis coruscans
GGAAAAGGGTCGTTCCCCCCCCCTCCCCGTCGCCCGGCCGGCGGCCCGCGCGGCAGCATCAGAGATCGTTTTTACTTTCGGTTTTAACCCTATGACACAGTAATAAAGTGTCTGGAAGGCAGATAGTGCAGCTTGTGCTTTCTGCAAAAGTTATGCCAAGGATGGGCATAGGACAGGGAAACAAGGAAGAAAATTCTATAGGAATTACTATCTTCAGGCAAATATGTAACTAGATGTGTTAAACACCAGCAAGACTGGAAGCTTCAAACTGACATAATTCATCTTTTCAACAGAGTAAGTACTGTTAGTGAGGACCTTAGAAGACAAATTTTTTTCTAAAAAAAAATAAAAGATTCAGAAGATGTCTGAGAGGGCGAGAAAAGCAGGGATATTTGTTGACCAAAACCCCACAGTAGGAAATGCTCTGAAGGTACATATAAGCATGACATGTCCTGGGGGAAGCTGGCAAGAGAATACTCTGAAAATCCCCCTGAAAAACAGTGTCTGCCTACTTTCTAATAATGGCATACAATCTCCTGATATCAGGCAGAAAGTTGTGTATATAAAGCAAAAGGCATTCTCTGAATCAAGAAAAATCAATTTTGGCAGTTTTCAACAATTTAGCCTCAGATTATGGTGCTGCTCTTAATAAAAACAACCTTAAAAAGAGCTAGAGAGCCACTGCAGGTGCCAATTGCTAGGAAGATTACCAGGCAATAGAAACAAAAAACACTTTCAGAAAAAAATCATTAGCTCAGTGGTATTCATGGTTAGAAATTTAAGCTCAAAAAGATAAATTGCAGTGATAGCTCTTGAAAATTTTCATACAATGGAAATACCTCTTTTTCTGAAAATTTATGGGGACCACCAACTTTGGTGAAAGTTATCCTGTGAACAAAGTACTTAATAATGCCAAGCAAACATTGCCAGATCCAAAAGCAGAATAAACTATTATAAAAGTTGGCAAATCTGTATAAAGACTTGTTTTATAAATATCCTTTTATTAGTACTGTAGAGGGCTTATTTTTGTTTTGATTAGCCAGCTGTTCTATGGTCATGAAATAAATACGAGTTATTGCAGATTATTTTTTGTGGTCTGCTTGTGAAAGCTATGAAACTGAGAAAATCTACATTACAGGCAACTGAATAGTCCCAAGGAGAAAAAATAAGAAAGAAATATAGAAGGAAATTTTAAACATTAATTTCAACACAAAGTGTAACTTTATTTTTAAAACCTCCTGGGGTAACATGCAAGTAACATCTACAAGGAAACTAACAAGGAAACACTGGTAGCATTTAACTCTTTTTAGAAAATGTTGAAAATACTCACAAAAACATTGCGGCTGATTGCAGATGAATTTAAATGTTCTATACCAGAAGCTATTAGATTAAGAATAGAGCTTTTTCATCAGATTGGGTAGTGGTTTATATATTGAGAAGAGCTACTGCTGGATATAAAAAGAAGATGTAAGAACAGACTGTTTTAAAGCCTGAGTCTACTGAAGAAAAACATGTCCAGTTGTGTGAAGAGAAACAAACCTCCTCTAAAAAACTCACAGTCTTTTTCTCCCAACAGAGAAAGCAATATGCACTTTGCTCTCACAGTGTTGAATAGGAACTATTTCAGAAATAACATGTAACATCTTAACAGGAAACCTTCTTTGGGTGGGACTTGAAACAGGGACTCCCTAAAAATGGATAAAAACCTCATTAAAAGTCTGAGGAACTGAAAGCTTTCTCTTAAAAGGGGCAATGGCAGTGAAACAGTTGGGTAAGGGGTGTAAATTAGGCTGTTACTCAATTTTGCTGTGTTTTCTGCTTATCTGTTTTAATCCAAGACAGTAAAATGGGTGCACAGTCCAAAATAAATCTGGTGTTCAATCAAAAGAGAGGGAATGAAGGGCTTTTCTAGCAGAGGAAGAACATATGAACTGCAGCAGCCCAGGTCCCAGCTGTGTTGTTGAAGGCTGTTTTCTAAAGACTAGATTTAAATGAATTTGAGAAAGATGACTTGCTTCTTTATGCTTCAGAGGTGTCTGAAATTTGAAGCAGGATGATGTGGATAAAGGAAAAGTCATACTTTTCCTCTGAAACAGGCAGAAAATAGACATCCATAATAAATTCAGTATCTATCTTGTAAGTCAGAAAGCCTTGTGTTGTATAAAACGTATTTTAGACAGAAATGTCTTTTCAGTAATATGCATCAGCAGACACATTTAGTCTCTGGATAATGAAGGGCTCTCTTGTTAATGGTTATAATATGCAAAATTTAGTTTGTTGTGACTTCCAGAATCTAGCCTGTGTTGTTAAAATCCACCTAATGTCCAGGCTGATTTTATGAAGCATGGGAATATTTGTGTGAAAGCACTGGTCTGACTGAAGAGATCATCTTCTGCTATGTGCTGATAATACTGAGGATACACCTGAAATGTCAACTGCATACTAAAATTCTCAAATATAACAACTAAAAGGTAGAAAATGGTAAAAATAATTGTCTTTCTTTTCTAATTATTTTAGTGTTTATATATACTCTTACATGTTTTCTTAGCATGTTTTCTGTTGCTAGAGAGGATATCTGTGTCTAAAAATAACACAAGACTGCAGCAATGCATTTTTATTAAGAATGTGGTAGTTGCAGAGGCATGAATGGATTTGTTGAGACAGATTTTAAAATGACCCAGACTGTCAAAAACTCTCTATAGCCTAGAGTGTATATATAGCATAGGAAGTGTACATCGTATGTGTATTTAGCAGAGGTAAATTTTCTACATCTGTAATGTATTTTTATTTATATTTATTAGTGGCATCACAATGTCTTTTTTTAATACCAAATGATCAGAATATGCTTTCAAAATATATTCTGAAGACAGCCTTTCTTTCTATGATGTAGCAAAAATATAAAGCAATTACTCCACAAAACAGAGAAGTTTCTGAAATGTCGTTTGAAATACTGTGTATTTCTCAGGGTATTCCTGTGTAACATTTCACAGCCTTTCTGTAAAACAGAATATTGAGAACAGGGTTGGGGAAAAGGCAGGATGCCACTATTAATCAAAACCATTATGAAAGCAGGCTTATGCATTAATATTTGCCTATGAAGTCTGTGGTAGTTGGGAGTCCATTTTCACGTGTACTCAAAAAGTGTTTTTTTTCTCTACACTAGTGCCAAAATCTTCATATAGAGCAACATTAAGCAGAGATTGATTAAGTTCTTGAGAAGTTTGTTTCTGCACACATCTGAATCAGAGTACAAGACAAACGTAATATACCCTTCATCAAATTCCTCCCAATTATTTTGATCTTTCTTTTGTTTCCTGGACAGGAGACCCAGCTGCATATGCACTTCTGTACAGCTGTCAGTGTCAGATCTTTGGAATGTGGAAGTCATTGTTATTTACTGATAGGGCACTGGTGTGAAAAAATTAATCTGTCTGAAGCTGAAGGGATTTAAAATGCAGTTCTTGCTACAGATATATTTCATGAATCTAGTAACAACTGTTCTAGGTAGCTATCCCAAGAGCTATCCCAAGATTCCTCAATCACTAACCTGGTTACCAAATAGTTTCATCAGTCTTGGTTCATGAGATAGCTGACAATGGCTGCAAGCAAACACTTGTGTCCCAAAGCAGAGGTAAGAGACACCTGTAGGTTCTTTATGACTTTTGAGAAAATGAACAATTGATAATATTTGCAGTTGACGCTGACCAACTGCATCACTCATTTATACAGAAGGTTCTTTAATATGGGGCAATTTCACTTTTTGCTTTCACCCAGCTCTGTCGGGGCTGTCAGATTGGCATGTTATAGTATCATAGAACCATTAAAGTTGGAAAAGACCTCTAAGATCATTGAGAGCAATTCTTAAAGCAGTACCATCATGTTCACCACTAAACCACATCCCCAGTGGTTCACTGTGTTCACAACTAAATCATGTCTTTCCAGAGCCATGATGCTGCTTGTCATTTGGGGGGTGCTGCTTGTCAAGTAAAGGTACATTTACAATTGGACCACACAAAAATTGAGTCACCAGGGTGTCATGGCTGTACCTGAGTAACAATGTCTATGGCAGCTCCATGTGATTTCTGATGGTGGGGATAGAGCTTCTGAAATGATAGTCCAAGCTGACATTCTACTGTCTGGAAAACACTTGGGGAAGATTAATTAACTTTATTGCCAGTTAAAAATGGAGTAGAATGGTGAGAAACAGAGACAAAACTAAAACAACCATATGTCCCAGCTCTGTCCAGCATGGAGCCTGTTTCTGAGATCTTCTCACAGATCCTGTGCTACCAACACCTTGCCACATAGAGCCGATACAGGTTTATTCATCTTAAGTTTGCTTTTCCAAAAAGGTACAGTTGTCTTAAAGAAATGACAAGTATTCTTTTCAGTCTGTTGGATTTCTCCTAGGGAAGAGCATGCTTAGTCTATGCTGTGTAATATTCCCATTGGAAAAATACCTGGACAAAGTCTTTCTGCTATCAGCATAGTGCTTATTTTGTTAAAGCCCTAGAGGTTAAGCTTGTTGATCAGCTTACCAAAGCAAAATGAAACTAGTCTGTTCTGATGCAACAGTATTTCTGGGATAATGGAGTAGGAAGAATACTTTCCTTTTTGGCTTCTGGACGTTTGTCATACACAATGGCTTCAGACTTCAAATATGGGAGCAGTTCAATAAGGGGATAAGAGATTTTACCCCAAGTTGGCTTTCAACAGTGTCAGTTTATATATGACAAGAACTGAATCCTCACGTCATATCTGCAGCAAAGGTAAATACAATATCAATGGAAAGTGTGCAACCACTACCAGAGCGCAGACTCCTAGACAACTTTTTTGCTTTACAAACTTGATCAGGAACACTTCAGGAAGTACAGAAAGAATCATCTGTAATTGCTGAAGATTTGAAAATAGCCTCATCATATCAGTATATCTGTCTTCCTGTTTGAAAAAAAAATAGTTGAAAAGAAACAAGTTATTTTGTACCCTTTCATCTATAGGTGTGGGGTATTTTTTGTCAAAACTTCTATACTGATATGAAATAGGTATGTTAATTATTCCCTTCCAGTCTGTTGGAGGATTTAAAGCTGGCAGCTGAACACAGTCAGATCACATACAGACTTTAACTCAAGTATCAATGATTTAGAATGTTCGTATATTTTACACACAAAGTAGAGCTTTGTATATAAATGTACATAAAATCCTTCCTAATTTTGATATCAAAGCCATACTGTTTTGAAAGTGAAACACTCAAAAATCAGAGGTAGATCAATAGTCACTATGCTTTATAAACAAAATGGGAAACAGTTCATTAGTAATTTTGAGCAACTTAACTCACTGATGCTAGTGAATTCAGAACAAAGTTAAATTTTTCTTTGGGTTTGTAAAGTCCTTTTGTTTTTGGAAATGGGCACAAAGCCAAGCTGAATGTAAGATGTTGCAGTACAGAGCAGTTGACTGCTGCCAGGTGGACATTTGTTTGCTATGCTCTGTGAAAAGATCAAGAATGAATAATTCAGAGGTAGAAATCCACTCCTTGAAGTGGCTTGTATAGAAGATATATTCTCTTTCCATTCATTCCTAGATCTAGGACATCTACTGAGGAGAAAGGATGAAGACAAACATCACTAGGACTGAAGAAAGATATCAAAGACTTCAGAGAATATGGTGTACGTAAAGAAAAAGTTGGGAGTCAGGGAATATCTGTGTAATACCTGTAAAACTCACATAATACAAAACAGTGAGATTTTAGTTTGAGAAGGGGTTGATAAAGGACTTGGTTTAGTTTCTTGAGAATTGTTTTCATGTCCTCTTGACCAAAACCCCTATTGGATGAGAGGTAAGTTCCTTATAACTTCAGTAATATCAGGACTTCTGTTTTGATTGCCAAGTTTTATATTATGCTAGTTCCCAGGTGAGAAGCTGGGGATTTTCTCTGTCTATGAGGGAACACTAGAATACCCACAAATAAAGTAAAAAAAGGTAAACTCTTCCACTTATGTGAAGGTATCAGCTCTCCTCTGTGATGAAAAGCCATTTTTCCTGCCTGCCATGGAAATCTCTGGCCTTCTACAGACTGCATCAACTGAAAACATTCATCTTTCCACACTACTTAGGCCATTGCCTACTTAATGGAACATATAATGGGATGAAATTTCCACCTGGTGGTTGAGATATAGGATGGCTCCCAAGGGTATAATTATAGACTATTTTTTAATATTCTAATAGTACTGGTATAGAGATGTATCCCTGCCAATGGATTCAGGTCATATCATGGCTTACAGAAATCAGTGGCATTATTTTCTTTTGTGTTTTCCCTAATAGCTGAATGTCCTGGTTTAGGACAGTATTAGGTGTTATCAACAGATGAGAGACGTATAGAAAAGGCAAGAATTTATTGAATGTATGGGGGAATGTGAGTATGGATGGGTGTAAGGATGTGGATATGAATGTACTGATATGAATCTGTTATTGAGGTGGTGAACTAAAGGGAAAGGAAAATCAACAATAATCAATGTCCTTGGAAAACACAGTTGTCCCTTATGCCCCCAGCGGTCGCAATGAGATGTGGTGTAGGAGCTGCAATCATACCTCGGGAGCTCCTTTAGAGCATGGGGGGGTGCAGATTCTCTGTTCCTGCCCGCAGAGGGTGTTGTGTATCAATAGGGAAGGGTCCAGAGGGGAAGGAGCCAAGTGTGAGCAGCGAAGAGAAAATGGAGGATGCTGATCCCAGAAAGGAAAGCACCCTGCCCACAGTGGGAATGGGCTACCGATGTCCAGTCCAGGGGCTGAGAAGGATGAGGGGACCCCCCCAAGAGCACAGGGGAGTCTTAGAGGTGGAGGCACATGAACCAGAGCTTTGGTGAAGAAAATGCCCGGGTTCCAGGGACTGCAGCTTCTGTGGAGGGGTGTTCTCGAGGGCTTCTCAGCTGGAAAACTGTGTCCAGAGACCTCAAGAGTCTGCAGGGGAAGGATGGGAGAAGCAGGGGTCGTGCTGGTTCCTGAGCAAGCAGTGTTGAGAGCAGAGGCTCTGGCTCTTGCCGCACAGCTGAGAAGGAGAGAGGCAGAGCACTGCTCTCTCAGGTCTCTTATAATCTCCGCCCACTCCCAGAGGTCTCGGCGTGATCTCCGGAGTCTCCACCTTCCTTCCCAGGTATTCCTCAGCCCCAGAGGCCTATGGGAA
Organism: Neodrepanis coruscans; assembly: GCA_013400695.1. NCBI lineage: Eukaryota > Metazoa > Chordata > Aves > Passeriformes > Philepittidae > Neodrepanis > Neodrepanis coruscans. The sequence continues at coordinate 23,030 of VYZS01037883.1, forward strand.
ACAGAGGAAAAGGGGCATACCCTTCCCAGCTCTTCTGGACTGACCCCGCTCCTTAACCCACTGGGGAGAGGAAAGGAGTTATTTTTCTTTTTGTCTTCCTTTTTGGTCCCCCAAACCACCACACTGAAGAAGGCTATTTGAAATATGAATTAGCAATATGTATGAGCTGAGGGCTATGGAATTATGGATTGAAATGTGATTGAAGGATCAGAGGACAGAATGAGTAATAATGAAAGATAATGTATTAAGTTGGAGAGTGTCAAGTGAATTGCTGCATTAACTTGGTTTTACACAAGACAGACATTGTTGATATAACAAGTGGAATAAATCAGCCTTTTGTTGGAATCTGCAAGTTCTGCTAACACAGAGAATTAAAAGAAGTCCAGATACTAACAGGAAAAATTCCCATACTCCTGTATTTTTTGAGACATTACTAAGACAAGGAAGGAAAACCTCAAGTTGAAAGAAAAAGGAGAGAGAGGTGGCATGTAGAGCATGTTAATCACTTTCGGTTCTCTTGAACCAGAAGAACAAGATTTGATAGGCATGTAAAACACAAAGGCAGTTATTAAATATAAGACGGCAGGTTGATTTGAAAGGAGCCTGCAGGGAGGCCGTCACTTCCATAGATGCCTGTGTGACTGCTATGCGCATGGAAATGTACAGAATTATCTTGTAAGGAAGGAAAATATCTGACATGTACAGTAGGGAGGAATCAGACATAGTCTCTGAAAGATGTAAATCTATGTAATGTCAAAAAATATGGGAAATAATAAGTTGCATCTGAAATCGCATCTGAAGGGTATATTGCAGAAAGATTTGGAAACACACATGCTTAGCCATCTTGTCAAGGAACATAGGGGACAATAAACACAACGTTTGTAACCTAGGTTTTATTAAAGCACTTCTCTGAGAACTTTGGTTGGTTTTAAATGGTGCAGTGAATGTTTGCATGGAGACCAACTGCTTATGCCATAGAAGTGATAGCAACGAAGTATTTTGTTTCATCTTTGCTGTCTGTAAAATGGGATCAAATTTGATCTGCTCTGGCACTTTTCAGCATGCCAGTAAAACTCAGTTGCGTCTCCCTGAAGAATGAAGTGTTGACACAAAGCTGTGGCTGAACTGTTCCTGTCATGAGAAAAAGAGTGGGAGGGAGAAAAAAGTGAAACTGCTGTGCTGTGCTGGGAAGACAGCTGTGAAGAATCAGGTTTGCTGTTCCTATGAGTGATTGATGGGGGGAATCAGTCTTGTATTGACTACTGCTCCAAAATTACTGCCCCTATATCCCTACATTTTCCTGATTGGTGGTGGAACAGTAGTCAGCCCAAGCAAAAGAAACAGAATGGCTTTTTGATACATTGGCTGCTTCTTGGTCACTCTGGGCAATAGCCTACTTTGCTTCATTCTTAGTGTGGCTGTAACTGAATCATATACACTCACTTTTAAGAGCCATTAGAGTCTTGATGCAAAGATGTCTTGATGCTTTTCCTACTTCCTCTTTCTCTTTCTTCTTGCTTAGAAAATAGCTATTGACAATTACAATAATTTCTGTGGCAAATTTCTGAGACCAAAAACAGCACTACCACGCAGGAATGTAAAAAATAATGACTTTGTATGGCCAAATGAAAGATCTTATGGGGAATAATGATACCTTCAGAATTTGGAAAAGATTAAACTGAATAGCACTGAGACAAAAAACCACCTCTTGTTGTTACCAACACTGGAGACTGCTAGGATGTGTAATAGTCTCCTGAGGAATTGCTCTAGTCACTTTAAAGAATAAACTGCTTTGTACTAGTCTCCAGGGAGACGGGCTAAGTGTAATCCAACAAGCCATTTTTATCTCTTCCTTCTGTGTCTCCAGGAGTTGTAGCCATACGCTTCATTACTTCAGTCACTGAGTTCACAGAGTGAGATCAGCTATCAGCATTTCTTCTGCCAATCTGTGGATTTAAGCACCATGTTCACCAGTATGCTCCATCCTTTCTGAGGAGCAGAAATGTAAGGAAGGTGAAGGGTGACAGGGCAGGGAAGCTGCTGAGTTTAAGACTTGTGGTTAGTATGCTGTGCAGACAGGCAAATCAATTGGCCCCTGCCTGGGCATCTTAATTAGAAAAGTGCCATTCACTGCAGTAGCTAAGTGCTACTCTGTTGGTGATGGCATCTTCTTCAGAGACACTATTGATTGCTCTTCTCTCTCCTCTGGGAAGAGATTCCAACTGTGTAGGCAGCATCACGGAGAGAGCTGGTGGAGAAGTGCCCTCTTACAGCTCTACAGGGTTAGGATCGACAGTTTAATTTCCCTGGGGGCAGACAAACTGTCATTCTAATTCATCTAGACTAGTGTGGTAAAGAGGAAGGAGATGCCTGTTTGAAAGGTCCATTGATCATCTGAATAAACATGGTGTAAGGCCAAAGATGATGCAGTCCTAGAACCATGCAAATTGAGACAAGGGAGCACATATTTGCAAAATGTTTTTTGAGGGAAATCCGCATTCACAGTGAAATGGAACAGAAGCACACTGCAGACTGACCTCAGGGAGTAGAAGAGAATCCCTGAGCTGCCTGGCATCAGGGTGGGGTTGTTACAATCCTCTGGAAATACAAAAATACCAGACTGTTAAAAAAATCCCCATGATATTCAGTGTAGGAGTACCTTTTGGTCTCTTCGTATTTGATTATATGTGCAAGTGTCTGCTTATGTGTTCTCTATTATTAGTCTTGTGACTTTTAAATTGCACTGTATTGTATTATAAAAAAAAAGATGATGCAACATGGTCAGAATATGTTTTCAAGAAAGCACGAGATACAATGTGAACACATATACCACATCATGTTTTCATGAGAAATTCCTTTATCCAGTAAGTAAAATTTAAAAATTTAATTCCCGTACATGTATAAAACATACCATACTGACAACAAATTAAATCTATCAAGTTACCTGTTTAATGTGGACTATCCAATAGTCTTTCATGTATGTTCTTGATTTCAAATCTTCTGGGAATAGATATATGAAGTCTCCTCTTCTGTGTTATATTATACTGTGTCATCAAGAGGAAGACAGCCAGGTCTGAAGCCTCTTTTTTGAAAAAATTGCTCAACAGTGTACCAGTTAATTGCCAGGTCTATGCAGATTTAGACATGAATTTTTGTTAGCGGTTGTATTGCAACACTGACCTTGTTATAATGTAGAATTCTCTCCCTGATTTGTTTAGTTGTGAAAAACCTGTTATTTTAATTTGAGAGCTATTGAGAGTTAGCAACCTAGCTATATTTTTCCTGAGTATGGAAATTTTACCAAAGATAGATCCTGAAAAATGCAGCTGGTGTTTCTGATCCTGTGTGCTTATCTGCCGAAGAAGCCAGGATAGTATGAAAGCAGGAGAGAATAAGATTTTAGTTGGAAGGCCACGCATGCTTCATGAACAATTATCGGTATGCGAGACAATCAGGAAGGTTCACTGAAAAATATTCAAGTGAGGAGAATTATCTTCATCAAATAGATTTAAATAGGATTGAATCCATCAGGAAATACATGTCTATCTAAACTACATGTGGTTCTAAAGGAAGTAAATTATCCCCACTTTAATTAAAACACTTCCTCAAATATATTGCTGATTTGCACTTATGCAAAGAGCAGCAGCATGTTAGCTGTGGATTTGTACGTGGCTACACATGTGCAAGGGGAAGGGAGAGCTATTTTCTTTCCACCAATAAATCAATTGCCAACCTTGTTTTTTATTTCTGGGCCCCTATTAGACTCCACATTGACAGGCATTCAGGAGGATACTCTAAAAATTTCACTGAATATTATGAGTTGGAAGGTACCCAGAGGGATTCTTGAATCCAGGTCTTAAGTGAATAGCCCATACAGGGATCAAACCCACAACCTTGGTGTTATTAGCACAATGTTCTAACCAACTGGGCTTATCTCAGGATACGTATCTGTTGGAGTTCACTGCTGATGCAATAATGAGGAGTATAAACAACATGCAGCACTGAGTCTGACCTACCTAAATAATTTTTTTGTGAATTTTTTACTATTCTTATGTGTGTGGAGAGCATTGGAGAGGCTGAAAAAGAGATTTTCTTTTTGAGAACTGATTTGTTTTCTTTGTCTGAATAAACTGAGGTCAAACGAATGCAAACCAAAAGAGAAGCTCTTCAATAATCCTGATATTCACAGTGAAAATGACAGAATAAAATGGTGGAGGTGAAGAACTGTTGTGGGAAGAAACCCTCGTCCCAGCCTGTTTAGTTGAAGCTGCAGTGTATGGTGACATGTAAAATATTGAAATTGCTCACTGGCAGTCAAGCGTGGTAAAATATTAATTCAAGTGAGTCTTAAAGTACTGAATGAGAGGAGAGACAATGGACCATTTTTCATAGCCTCTTTTATTGTCCAGTTGAAAAACAGCTTTATAACAATTTGTTTCATTCAGCATCTTTACAACATGCATCTCTTTATACTGAAGCCATTTTGAATTGTATTTCTTTGATTCAGCCTCAGCAATAACTCCATATCTCAGCATAATCACACTGCCTAGAATGAAGAGGCACAGTTAAGCTGCACAAGATAGTAACATAAAACTAAGCCAGGGAAAAGCATATGGATATGCTTTTGAATACTGTCCAATTATACTATGCTGATACTAAAGCAAGTTATCATCAAGTGCTGATAGATTTAAAGGATGACTTTTTTTTTTGGTTTTAGGTCCAAACTGTGATGAGAAGATATGTAGAATTTGAGAATTCAGTCCCTAGACTGAATTGTAACTAGAGATTGGAATGTTCACCATGACAGTTCTCAGTCTTTTCCTTACTGTGATGTGTCTTCCAACCCTATAGTGCTTTTGCCTCTCTCATCATCCAGTCATGCAGGAAAGGCAACTGCCTGGAGCTGTCCAGAACCTGAGAAATAGTGGTCTCTGCAGAAGGTTGCAGGCTTTGACAGGGGTTTGTGTTAATGTAACCTGTGTGGGATTTCACACTCATTAAGTGGAGCTGCTACTCAGTCATCAGCTAGTCTTAATTAACACATACTGGTATAGGGTAAACCACGCATTTTATTGCAAAATGGCTTTGGGCAAGATCCATGGAAATTCTATGAGTAAATTGCTACTTGGATTCAATTAATCCATTGAAGTTTTTCCTATTCAGCCCAGTAGTTTTTGTTAGATTAACCATTCAGAAGCTAAAGGAAATGTTTTACTGAACGTTTTCATGCAAGCACATACAAGTAGTGTAACATTTTAGTCCACTCAGAAATTCTAGCTCTGTGGTTTCAGACAGTGGTCTTTCTGGCAAGACGCCAGACGAAGGGTGGGACATTTGGCTCATGCATAGACCTTTCCTGTGCTCTTGCAGAACAGCGCATGTATTCCCTGAGTGTTGGTGATGTGAGGTAGTGGTATATCATGCTGCTTTTGAACTGAATTGAGCTGCTGGATTCTGGAAAGGTGAAAATATTCCAGGCTCTTAAGCATTAGACTCAGGAATTTACTTAGTTCTTCCACTTATTTCCAATTTCTATTTTACTTATTTCTTCCACTTTTGCTCTCCAGCTTTTTGGAGAACACATAGAGGTTAAGCACAATCTAAATCTAATGTTTTATTCAGTTGTGTATTCTGGGAGAAAAGAAAAGTGATAGATGTTGGACTATAAAATTGTGTGCACCACAGGATGATAGCTCTGCCATGACCTCATCTAGCATGCTCTGCAAGACAAACGAACTTGAATCTTGTGCTTTGTAGAGCTGTGAGGATTAAATACCTGTCTTTGTGCAATACACTGAAAAAAAATCTAGATATTTTTATCTTATTGTTCTTAATCAATAGAACTTGGGAAAAAGGTATCTATATCGAAAGGCAGGTGTCAAGAGAATGGTACTGGACTCTTTTCAGTGGTGCCCAGTGACAGAATAAGAAGTAGTGGACATAAACTAAAATGCATGAAGTTCCACCTCAACATGAAGAAGAAATTCTTTATACTGAGGGCTGCAGAGCGCTAGAACAGGCTGTCAGGGAAGTTTTGGTCTCCCTCTATGGAGGCATTCAAAACCCACCTGTATGCATTCCTGTATAACCTGCTCTAGGTGA
>VYZS01037889.1:9429-32711 GCA_013400695.1 Neodrepanis coruscans
GATTTACAATTCTGTTTTGTTTGGATCTGTACAGTAGCTTAGCCCATAAATAGAAACCAGGGGTTCCTTTTACATTTGCTTTGCTTTCTTTATTTGAGAGTTGTGGGAATGATGGTAACCAAGCAACACCACAAAGCTGGAAAGCCCTGGTTAAGACAATTGCTGATACCCTGATGAGCCAGGATGTGTTGAGTGCCTAGAGGTGGTACAGGATCTCCATTTTTGTTCACTTCAGGGGCCAAAATATCCTAAAAAGAATGACGAAAAGATTGTATACAATCCGTGGATTCTTCACGCTTCTGTGTGAAAACCACCTCCCCCTCTGAATTGAATTCTGCTGCCACTTGGAGTCCACTGTGAGTTTTACTTGCCACTTCTGCACACTAAAAGGTCAATCTGTCAGGAGAGCTTCCTATTACTGAGGCTTGAGAATTCAAAAATACTGTGTCTCAGACAGCATAAGTGTTAATAAACTAAAATAACCTCCACATATTTATTAATCACTGTGGATCCAGGTAAATTTGAGTTCATTTACACAGAAAATAATCTTATAATCAATTCTAAAAGTTGATGATAAAAAGTTTAACTAAATTGAAAACAAAAACACCCACAATGTTACTTTGTGATCAGAAACCTACCCTCCATTTCACCTCTAACATATCAGAACAATTAAGTGTTTTAGAGCTTCTACAATGAACGACAGCTGAAATAACCCATTTTCAATGCAACCGCAATCAGCACTATTTTCAAACTGGCACATCCTCCATGCAATCTGTCTTCAGCCTCCCAACAGAAGGACAGAAGCTTCTGAAGGAAGTAGTACTTCGTATTTTGCACAGTTAAGCAAAATCAGTTGTGACGTCACTTCGTCAGATAGTTTTTATTCAGCATTTTATAAAGCAATTTAACTGCTCCAAAACAGATATTTTCTTGATAGAAAAGCCAATGTATTTTTGTATATACATTTCAAGACATAATCACACGGAGAAAGAAAAGTATGCAAATTATGCTTTTTGAAAAAGTTAAAATTATTTGCTTATCCAAATAAGCAGAGGCAGAGAAAACACATCTGAGTGCATATGCTTTTAACTGATGAGGGCTTGTTTTAGAAAACAAATGGTGTCTAGTGGACACAGCCAATGTGTGGTGGGATAGTGCATCGAGGCTGCAGATATTGAGTTTACACTACAATTAACACCACTTTAGTCTCAGAGGTAACACAGTGAGATCAGCACCAAAAGCAATACAGCTTGGCTACAGCACATATGCACTTAACACACACAATATGCAGGTAATGAAAGTCCACAGGGTGTATTAAAAAGCTCCATCCTGTCAAACAGGTTTCCAGCTTTTCCTCATACCAATATCTAGCTGATACTGGGTTATACTGTGCATTGCCCAATATAAAAGACTACAATAAATAAGAATTAAAAAAACCCAAAAAGCTCCAACTAGAGACCATATCTAAAGATACGCCCTCCAAGTTACATTGGGATACAGAGACGAGAGGGCTTCAGGGGTCTTGGTCTATTGCAACCTCCGTTATGTTTGTGAAAAAAACGTGACACCCTGAATGTGAAAAGTAAAGCTGTTCATCCTCACTACATCATGTGGTAATGACAATGTTGAGTCTGCCTTTATCACAACACAAGTGGATCTGAAATTCAAAGAGAGCACCTCCTGGGAACCATTACTCAAAAGTAGCCCAGCAGATGGATGTACACCCTGCATCACCCATTGGAACAGCACTTACTGCGTTGCATAGTGCCCAGAAAGAAACCACTACACCCAGGGTCCAGTACTGCAGCAGCAGCAATGGGATCCTCAACACTGACTCCAATCCACTGCAGCTGACCTGATGTGTGGACAGAAGGAGCACTGAGAACTCCCAGCCAGCTATCATCTACACAGTTTCACACTTTTCTTCCTGGCACTCCTACAAAAGCTGAACCACAACCAAAAAGCATGTTTGTACAGCACAGAGATGAGACATACTCCTTCTTATATAAAACTCCAATCCTTATTTCTTTCCACTTAGAATGGGGAAATAATCTCTTTTCTTGTGCATTCAGAGTCTAAGAATTAGATCATAATGAACAAAAGTGAAGAATGAAATCAATTTACAAATGTAAATATAACTCTAGCCTCTTTTGAAGTTTTAATAGGAAGGAGGAGCAAAATTACCCAGGGGATCTTGGTCAGACTCAAGTCATGAGTGTAAATGAGATCTCACTCCCATGTGGTATTTCACATCACAAAGGAAAACACAGAGCTCTCACAGCCCTTAGACAGAAGGTTCCATGAAACAGTAATTTGTACTGTCAAAGCAGCCTTTTCATGGTAACGCGATACAAATAACAAAATAACATCCGAAGTTTTTAAGCAAACTTCTCACGCTGGAACTTACTGTTTCTCTGATGATTTAAAATATTTTTGCCTGGGCTTTTGCCGAAATTTTGCTGAAATGCTTGTATCAGTCCTTTAGTTATGAAGGAACCTGGCTAAAATAAAGCCAAAGCACAGTGTGGTTTTCTATTCTGCTAGTAAGTTTGGATAAAAGTAAGTGCTCGTGAAAATCTGGAATGCCACCAGTGAACTCAGATACACCCCATGTTAAAGGAAATCAGTTTACCTCAGTTTATTGGCATAGCATCTTCTATATGAATCATTTATTCTGAATTCATGTCTCCATTTACTTTCCTAGGAACAAACATGCTGACACGGAGCCTCAGCAACTGACTTAGGACTTTGCATCTCTACTCCAAGTGCCTTTGAGATACCAAGAGTAAAGCTGATTCCAGTAATATCCACTCACCCACAAGACATAGTCTGCATATTTTATGGTACGCTAAAAAAAGTAACATCACATTGAATGACAAAGTTGCATGGAAAACATTACATGCATGTAATGTGGTCAAGCTACCATCTCCAGCCTGATTTTTGCTTTGTGATCTATCCCCCTTCTGTTTCTTTTAGCTTTGTAAACTCATAGTACATTGATGTTGTTTATTTTTCCACTTTATTTCCTAAGATACTTGTTGCTTAAGTACAAGAGAGAAGTGGTACACAATAGCTGCAACTGATCTTTCTTGTTTCCAAGGCCTCCTGGCTTTCACAGATGGACCTGAGAGGAAAGGCTCTGCTCACATCACCCATAACTTTAGTTCTCAGTGTGAACAACTGAAATTTTCGTATGTAAGCAAGCACTTTAACATCCATACCTGCAGATTTCAAACATTCACACTGCTTGACCACCTCAGATTCACCTTGATCACAAATACATTAAAAATTAGAATTATCTCAGCCATGTAAATGGTACGTAAGTACATTTCTTCTATCAAATTATCCAAGTCAATGAACTTGAGAACGCAGAGCAACTCCTGGTATATGCTCAAGACTACAACAAAATTTAAAAGCTGACCATCAAAACCAGAATTATCAAATTACAAAGTAAGAGTGAAATGATAACATCTTTTCATGGTATCACAGCATGGCTTACGTTGGGAGGGACCATAGTGGGTCATCTGGTCCAACCTCCCTGCTCCAGCAGGGTCATCCCAGAGCACATTGCACAGCATCGTATCCAGATGGCTTTTGAATATCTCCAATGAGAGAGACTCCACTACTTTTCTGTGGAACCAATCTGTCCCAGTGCACAGTCAAGAAGTTCTTCCACATATTCAGGTGGAACTTCCTGTGCTTGTATTGTTGGTTTGTTTTGTTGGGGTTGGGTTGGTTTTTTTTGGTGGTGTGGTTGTATGTTTGGTTTTTTTCATTTTTGGGGGGCTGAGGGTGTTAAACTTTAATTCATGAAGAGGTACCTTTCTACACTTCTGTTAACACAGATGGTTAATAATTTATGGCCTGTCTCTTAAGGAGTCCATCTGCTGTATTTTCCATTTCAATTAACAGCAGATTCCTTCCCAAAGTCTCTTCTGTGGCCAGTACTACAAACTGAAAATACAAAAAAATGTAGTGCTTTAAGAGTCCTTGAAGTCCCTTCCAGAAAAAATCTTAAACGATCAAACACAAAGCCTCTTAGGGAGTCTGGTACCAAATTTGTTTGAAGACAGAACCCAACAAAACAAGCACACTCAGCATCAGCCCTCCCAAACCACCCCAGTGTCCAACTGGCAGTGGTTCCCCACGCCGGCCATAAGGCCTGCAGCAGGAATGCAGCTCTGCAAGAGCCCCACACCCCCACCACACTCCTACCTTACAGACCAACATTTCAAAAGTTGTTCTTGCCCAGGTCTTTTGGCACTACAGAAATACAGCCCCTTGCTTTCACACTATTTGACCATTTCCCTCCATCAAAACACTTCTGAAGAGCTGGGCTCTGACTTCACAGCAGCTCAGTGAGGATGCAGTGCCTGATAAGATGAGTTCAGCCCAGAATAAGCACATACCATGACAGAAAATGTCTGAGTTTTGTCATCAGTAACAGCAATTCTGAGATTTTTCTTTATTAATTCAAAGAAAAGGAAGCTTTAATACTAGGCTAAGCAGCTCTCCAAACAGAAGAAGATATTATTTAGTTAAAATAGAGAGTAGTAGTTTGAAAGTGTGCTTTTCAGTTTAATTAATGACTGAGTTGACACTGCTTCATTCTTTTAATATGATGCAACAATGGTAATGACTAACCTTTTTGCAGTTTAACAGACCTTGCAACTACAACGTGATCCCTCTTCCACTTAAAAAGTCCCTTGTTACAGCTTAAGAAATCAGGTTTTGCTCTTTGGCAATTCTCATTAAAATGCTTTGGAAGGTACCACCATTCACCTACAGGCTGATTTTCAGAGGACCTGACTGTACATAATTCCAATTAAAACCTCCTGCACACAACACCTCTGAAATTCCAACACCAGGAAAACAATCAAAAATTTCCAACCTCTCCTCAACTATAAGGTAACACAGGAAGTAGAGTTGGATACAGCGTAAGTTAAGAGAAGGGAATCAGGTGTTAAAATGCCAACACATGAACCTTATCCTAATAGCAAAGAAAAAGAAAATCCATCTCTTTGTCAAGAAATCACAGAAGCACAGAATGGATCAGGTTGCAAGTGATCATTGTGGGTCCCCTCTGGTTCAACCTCCCTGTTCCAGCAGAGCTATCCCAGAGCACATTGCATAGGATTAGGTCTAGATAGTTCTGGAGTATGTCCATTGAGGGAGACGCCACAACCTCTCTGGGCAACCTGTTCCAGCGCATGGACACTGCACAGTAAAGAGATTCTTCCTCATGTTTAGGTGGAACTTCTTGTGAACTGTTTCTGCTCATTGACTCTTCTCCTGCTGTATGGCATCACCAAGAAGAGCCTATCTCCAACCTCCTGGCACCTCTCCTTCAGATATTTATACAAATTAATGACTTTCCCTCTCGGTCACCTCTTCAATGCAATCCTCATCATACTCATGGATGAATTTCCATACGTGACCATCTGCTGCCAGATTATACAACAGCAGAGTGACTTTCTAGACCACCAAATCATGCAATCCTAGAATGGGGTTTGGGTTGGAAGGAACCTTAAAGATCACTTAGTTCCAAACCTCCAGCTGTGGGTAGGAAAGCCAACCACTAGATCAGGTTGCTTACAGCCCCATCTAACCTGGCCNTTGGGGTTGGGTTGGTTTTTTTTGGTGGTGTGGTTGTATGTTTGGTTTTTTTCATTTTTGGGGGGCTGAGGGTGTTAAACTTTAATTCATGAAGAGGTACCTTTCTACACTTCTGTTAACACAGATGGTTAATAATTTATGGCCTGTCTCTTAAGGAGTCCATCTGCTGTATTTTCCATTTCAATTAACAGCAGATTCCTTCCCAAAGTCTCTTCTGTGGCCAGTACTACAAACTGAAAATACAAAAAAATGTAGTGCTTTAAGAGTCCTTGAAGTCCCTTCCAGAAAAAATCTTAAACGATCAAACACAAAGCCTCTTAGGGAGTCTGGTACCAAATTTGTTTGAAGACAGAACCCAACAAAACAAGCACACTCAGCATCAGCCCTCCCAAACCACCCCAGTGTCCAACTGGCAGTGGTTCCCCACGCCGGCCATAAGGCCTGCAGCAGGAATGCAGCTCTGCAAGAGCCCCACACCCCCACCACACTCCTACCTTACAGACCAACATTTCAAAAGTTGTTCTTGCCCAGGTCTTTTGGCACTACAGAAATACAGCCCCTTGCTTTCACACTATTTGACCATTTCCCTCCATCAAAACACTTCTGAAGAGCTGGGCTCTGACTTCACAGCAGCTCAGTGAGGATGCAGTGCCTGATAAGATGAGTTCAGCCCAGAATAAGCACATACCATGACAGAAAATGTCTGAGTTTTGTCATCAGTAACAGCAATTCTGAGATTTTTCTTTATTAATTCAAAGAAAAGGAAGCTTTAATACTAGGCTAAGCAGCTCTCCAAACAGAAGAAGATATTATTTAGTTAAAATAGAGAGTAGTAGTTTGAAAGTGTGCTTTTCAGTTTAATTAATGACTGAGTTGACACTGCTTCATTCTTTTAATATGATGCAACAATGGTAATGACTAACCTTTTTGCAGTTTAACAGACCTTGCAACTACAACGTGATCCCTCTTCCACTTAAAAAGTCCCTTGTTACAGCTTAAGAAATCAGGTTTTGCTCTTTGGCAATTCTCATTAAAATGCTTTGGAAGGTACCACCATTCACCTACAGGCTGATTTTCAGAGGACCTGACTGTACATAATTCCAATTAAAACCTCCTGCACACAACACCTCTGAAATTCCAACACCAGGAAAACAATCAAAAATTTCCAACCTCTCCTCAACTATAAGGTAACACAGGAAGTAGAGTTGGATACAGCGTAAGTTAAGAGAAGGGAATCAGGTGTTAAAATGCCAACACATGAACCTTATCCTAATAGCAAAGAAAAAGAAAATCCATCTCTTTGTCAAGAAATCACAGAACCACAGAATGGATCAGGTTGCAAGTGATCATTGTGGGTCCCCTCTGGTTCAACCTCCCTGTTCCAGCAGAGCTATCCCAGAGCACATTGCATAGGATTAGGTCTAGATAGTTCTGGAGTATGTCCATTGAGGGAGACGCCACAACCTCTCTGGGCAACCTGTTCCAGCGCATGGACACTGCACAGTAAAGAGATTCTTCCTCATGTTTAGGTGGAACTTCTTGTGAACTGTTTCTGCTCATTGACTCTTCTCCTGCTGTATGGCATCACCAAGAAGAGCCTATCTCCAACCTCCTGGCACCTCTCCTTCAGATATTTATACAAATTAATGACTTTCCCTCTCGGTCACCTCTTCAATGCAATCCTCATCATACTCATGGATGAATTTCCATACGTGACCATCTGCTGCCAGATTATACAACAGCAGAGTGACTTTCTAGACCACCAAATCATGCAATCCTAGAATGGGGTTTGGGTTGGAAGGAACCTTAAAGATCACTTAGTTCCAAACCTTCAGCTGTGGGTAGGAAAGCCAACCACTAGATCAGGTTGCTTACAGCCCCATCTAACCTGGCCTTTAAACACCTCCAGGGACAGGGTATCCAGTCTGAACAGCTGTCCTTGTTCTGATCTTCCTTGGGTTGTAGGTTTACTCTCTTCGCTACAAAATAAAAACCACCACTCCACATCATAGAATACCCCTCATCTCAAAACACCCTGTGGACTCTGAATCCTCTCACAGGACAGCCAGATGCTTCCAGCCTGAACACTACACAGAGTGAAAGGCAGCACACAGCTGCAGCCTGCTCCACAGCTGTCTCTCATGCCATATTCTTGGCCGAGGATATAGATCTAAACTCCTACTCACATCAAAGTGCTGCAAAACTGCCAATACATGTAAAGCTTAGTTTCAAATATCCCCTCCCCAGAAACAAAGCTATAGACAACCTAGACTGTGTCTATTTCAGACATGTGAAGGGCCCATGTCCTTCATGACAGGAAAAATGTGAAGCTACAGGCCATGCTGTGATGCAGGCACAATAGTACACAATTAGAACCATTTTGTATCAAAAAAACCTAAATTTAATTTTAAAACTGAGGAGAACATAATATAAATATTTAGAAGATTACAAGATGGTGATTTTATAACAATATCGCGAAAGTGCAACTTCACTGATGCTGAAGATTTCCTGTCTTATGTGTATGCCAGAAAAATGACAACATTTTCCATAGTCTCCTTTCACACAAAGATAAACACTAAAGAGCCACAGTTCTGATGTAAAGCTGGTTGTCTGCTCTGCTCAAGGCTTCACCAACATATCACTCTGGATACTTATTTTACTTCTTTTAGGATAAAATAATAATAATTACTACATTAAAAAAAGGCCTGTGCAGCTATCGCAATCAACTTTATGCCAACTGGAAAAACTTCTAATCCATCAGCAATTCGGTAGACAAAAATGTAGACCAATGAGGTCCAAGAGCACAGATATTTAAAACAGGTATGTAGTTTTAGCAGCAGATAATTAAGGAAACCTGTTTTTACTGAGCAACAATGAAGCAATCGTAAGGGGCCAAACTCTGTACTTTGGATTTCTGTGAGCATAAACCCTAAGAGAATCTGGCTCTAAATCAGTAACATATAAAAAGCACTGCAAGAACATAATTTCCAACAGATCCTTGACCAAATGGCCAAACCTGAGGAAAACCCCATCAGGGCTAGGTAAGCCCTGATCTTGTATTGCCATCACACAGAAAAAATACTCCCTGTAATCTTACCCTTTCACCTTCACCTCCTGAGCTTCCATTCCCACTTGAGTGACTAAGCAGACATGATCAGACTGGTTCTGACTGCCAGACATCCTCCTTCTGGGATCTCCCCCACTCTTCCTCCCTACCAGGGCTCCTTCCAACCACCATCTTCTACTCTCTTCACTACTACAAGACTTCAGACACTCATCTTACGCTGCAGCTGGTCTAGTTCACCTTCCTTTACACTGCAGACCTTTTCCAGGCACCTCTTGCCCTACCTGTGCTAGAACTCTGCATCTGATAGCACACCTGATCTTTTAACTTCTTTCTCCTGTTCTTTCTTGATGTTTCAGACCTGGCTGCCTCTTTGCTGGCCATATGAATCATCTAGTCTTTTCTGGCTTCCACTGTGCTTGTATACAACATAATTTGGTTAGTGTGGAGGAAGAAACCCTCAAGGATTTTAACAAGAAGTAGGTTTCCCTCTTTCATGCTAGTAACAAAGTGGGTGCAGTACATGGGAAACCTCAGTAGCTGTGGGAATAGACGGCCGAGCTTTTCTCCACCTGACTGCTGAGCAAGCAGTATCTCCACATCATCCCTCACTCCAACATATCCAGTGCCTGGAGCACAAGCTCCAATTCTAACACCAAAGCAAACTTCATGCCAGTACCTAAACAAATCAGCCAAGTTGAAATTTCAAGCCAGAACTAAGTTATTATTGGAAAACAGAAACACAGAAAATGTAACATTTCATTCAGACCAAGTCCTAAAGACCACTAAATCAAATGCTACACAGGCTACTATTACTGCACAAGATTGTTATTCCCTCCATCAACACATAAAGGAGAAGTCCCATAGTGATGACATTTTGGGGCTTGTAGGGTTTTTCACTGCTAGCACAAACCACAGCTTCCGAATATAATCCCACTGAGAAGTACCGCCACACCCAAACTGCATGTGCAATGCTTTTATTGCATTTAATTTTACACAGGGAACTATACACAGCACTGTAATTTCAATACTAAAAGTAGATGGCTTTAGCATAGTGCAGAAGAGAAAGCCACAAACTGGATGCATATAGGACAGTACATACTGAAAGCTGATTTTATGTATTACTAAGCAATTTGGTCTGAAATGACCATTTGAGTATGTGCTTGAGCTTAGACTCACCCAGAGCCTGAATACTCTTTCTTGGCAGCTGTACCTAACCCAGTAAGAAAGTCCAGATCTGCCACCATGGACCAGTCTGCAGCAGTGAGGAAAGCCAGGTGCCACAGACAGCACTCAGGCAGACACGCCAGTGCTGAACCTTCAGGGCAAGTACTGCACAGGTTTTAACAAAACCAGCCAGGATCCTGAAGGGCTACCACCATTCAGAAACGTCTCATAGCACAAACAATGTCTTTAGGTGCTGTTCCAGGTAAGACTCAGCCAAACACCACAAATTCTTGCACGGATTTTACACAGGGTTGGGAGAACAAACACTGGTATACCTACCCTGAATGCCAGGTGTTTATTTTTAAATGCTGCCAGGCAGGTTGGCCTTACCAGCACAGAAAGATAACTCCGTGAGACTCTGCTGTCAACACAATAGCGGTAGCTGCTTTTTGAATGCCCAATCAAACCACACCCACAACTTTCGAGGATAGCCACCTCCCAAGAAATCATACAGTTCACTTCGCTGTGCACAGCACGAACAGGTAACATTGCCCAATGCCACTTAAGACATAAAACAGCATCAGCCCTCTTAGAAATACAGTTCATGGAAACACCAGGCTTAAGTTACCACTTAAAAAACAGAACACACCGTCAAAGAAAATCAAATAAAACTGCACCAGCTCACACAGGCCAAAATCTGTCCCCAGCTGAGCAGTAGCACAGTGGTATTCACAAGCAGGTGAGGCTTCTTTGCCATTTGAACTCCTACCTTTCCAATACTTGGGAGAATAGATTAATCAGTAAATTAAACACTGGACACAGCCATAGGCATTTTTTTCAGTCAGCAAACCACTAGAGAGAGTACTGAAAGGCCTATTATGAAGGCCAATCACTATCCTTTTCTTGAATGACCACATGAAAATCAGTGACTGTTCCACAATGGATTGAAAGGGCCTTTTGTCTGAAGGAAAGGACAAGGAGTCACAAAGTATTGCAGATTCATTTGTAATTCTTGGTTTTTGAAGAAAGTGCACAGCTTCAGTTAAAAGAAGACCAAGAAAAGAACAAGCTTTGAAAAAGTTATGTCACAATCCTTTCCTACTATGTACATGCAGAGCATATTTTTAGATCAGTCTCTTCTGTATTACAAAGAGATGGGCAGGCATTCTGTATTATTGTTGTTTTACAAGAAAAGCTTAAAACACATGCAGAGTTTTGACTTTATTCCCAAACCCTAATTAGGGTCTGCAGCACTATTTGCCTTGTGTAAACAGAAAATCATCATGAGCTTTTTTGGTACAACATCTACGAAAAGTATAATTGTACTGGGATAATGAGTGAAAGCATTGTCAGTGTTGCTTAATAATTGCTTTAGTAATTGAGCAAATTTGGCATCACCCATAAAGTTTAAGATGGCCCATTCAAGAAAAAGAGTTTCTTTGGTAGAGAAACCAGTATTTGGTAGAGAAACCAGTATTAGACTCTAATTTTGAAGTTGGTTTCTGAAGTCCCTCACAAAAAAAGGGTCATTTACATCTGCTGACAACTTCCCAGAAGTAAAAAAAATGTTTTACATCCTCACCCACCCAAACCACATTTCAGTTCTCAGATTTTACATGCAAAGATGCACACACTCAAAATGGTATTTGCACACATGATTTAATTACAGATTTTCTAAACAAGATTCACATGGACAAACGTTCAGCAGGAATGACAGTGGAAACTAATACACTAAACCAGATTTCTTTTAGTCCAGACCCAGAACTAGGGAATTACTGTACTTCCATTCAGAAACAAGAGTCACAGCTGTCAGACTTGCCCTTTTCACCTCTATGTTCTACTCACGTGCTGTGAAACTAAACAACCAAAAAATGTCAGATTTCATACCTCGGCTTCTTGCCACATCCCAAAATTTATATTCCTTGTACTCCCACAATGGCACTCGAAGCCGAACAATGTATTTTGCACACACTGTTGGTCAAGGTGCCAGTTGGGTTAAGCTCTTCTGACCACCCTATCAAATTACATCAGGCAAGGAGCTGGTCCTTGGCATGTTACAAGATTGCATTCCCGGTGCCAAAATCTTTAGTGCAGGAAGCACCCCTGATGCCACTTTCAGATACATATTAGAAGTAAAGTCCTGCTATGACAGAGACCACAAAGTAACAACACATCCCATCATTTCACAGTCTCCAAAACAAGAGCTTACACTGCTCAGGACTGTAAAGAGAATCTTGCAAATGCAAAGTAGAGACAAACTACCTTCTTGAAGATCAAGGTG
Organism: Neodrepanis coruscans; assembly: GCA_013400695.1. Taxonomy (NCBI): domain Eukaryota; kingdom Metazoa; phylum Chordata; class Aves; order Passeriformes; family Philepittidae; genus Neodrepanis; species Neodrepanis coruscans. The sequence goes on from VYZS01037889.1 coordinate 21,558, forward strand.
CTCAGAAGCCCCCAGGGCATAGAGGTACAAAATGCAAAGCCCCCTGCTAATCTCCATGAAGTTCAGGACCAAATTCTTTGCTATAATAATGATATGGAGCATTGCTTTCAAACAACTATTAGCAGAGGATGGTGCCCAGTCTAAAATAAAGGTACTTTGCTACCAAAGTTAACTATTTCACTACTATTTGTTTTTGTATTAGAAGAAGACAACTGTGAGAAAGCTAGTGAAGCATCCGAGGAGAGAAAGCAGGAGGAAGAACAGAGAAACTAAAGGATTGGAACAGTGCAGAAAAACAGAGGAGAGAGTAGCATCAGCCATAGGTGTGAGGTTGTATTTCACTCAAAGAAACACAGACAAAAAAATCCTTAATATTAGCTACAAGTCAACTACAATTAACAGTAAGTTATTTTTCTTCCCTAAATCTTTTTGCCCTTGTGTCTTCTGCTCCAAGTCATTACACAGCTTTACTTTTATCCTCCAGTGCATAGTGCAAAGTGGAGTTTGACTTCTCCTTTAGATTTGTAAAGCACCATACGAGACTGTTTTGAGAAAATGACTGAGGGTTTTTTGTATTCTGCATGACTAACATTGCTAATAACAGTGTCTAAAGACCCCCAAGATGTGGCCTCTGAAAACACACCAGGAAACACAGTCCCTACAATGACAACAGAGGCCACATGTGTAGGTGAAAAGGAACACAAATATAACATTTTGATGGAATTAATACCAAATACAGATTGCCTACAACTGCTGACAGGCATAGCCTTGGTACTTGCACAACTGCTAGAGAAAAACTGCAAGAAAATATAAAACACATTGTAGGCCATTAGACTCTTCCTGTGCTTTCTCTTAAAAATAGGGCTCCAGACAAGTATTTCCTTAAAATTTGGGAAACAGCAGGAAGGTGAACTGACATAGCCTCGTTTCCGTTTCTTTGAGCAAGAAGGACTAGATAAGAATAACTGATCTAAATTTGGAACCAAACCTCTCTCGACACAAAAAGATGCTCGTGTTCAAATTTTAGGCTTATTGCTACACATCAGACAAAACAGTAATTCTCAAGTGTATGTTTCTTCTCACACATTTGCCCAGGCATAAGGGCTATGGACAAAGACTTCACTTAAGGATAACCCTGAGAACATTCTGAAGGGTAGTTAATTTAATTCATCTTAATCATAACACTTTCTTATACAGTAAATTTCCCAGAGTTGTGACCTTACCTCCTTGCATGGTTATACAGCACCTGACAGAGTATAAGCCTTATCTTGATTAGTGTCTCATTACATTTAACAGATCCTGATGTTCTCATAAAGGGCCAAACTCCTTCCACTCCCAAAAGGTAATTAGTGGGAGAATACTCACAGCCTAGCAGCAGTGTTCAGCTCCAGCAGTTTGTGATAGTGCCTCACAAAATTTATCAATCTGTTCTGACCTGGAAATCATTCTGCACTTACACGGTCTGACTGTATTCACAGAAACAATTGTGGCAAGGGCACAGTGTCCTGCTCACAGCAGCCTGAGGACTTTGGCTAGTGACATTCAACAGGTTACCATCCATTTCCTTCGTGCCCAGTGCAAATACATTCCTAGTTAACCTGACGTTCTGCATACAGTAGTCTTTTCCACTTTCTGTGTAGAAAGTTTTTAGTTTACCTTCTTGAATCACCACAGTTTAGAAAATATTTATGATTGTATCAGGAGTTCAAAGAAACAGAAAAAAGATGTTTTATGCATACAATGGTAATTCAAATTTAAAAGTTAACAGAAAAGAATCCCCACAGAAGATCATTAGTTGCCTTGAAGCACATTTTCAAGCTGAAATCAACCAAATCAATCCAGTGGAATGTGACCTGGAATTAAACAGATGGATTTTCTGTGGTGCCTCTTAGCCCTCCTAAAGAAAACAACTCTGGCTGTATAAGTGATTCACATCTCAGAATGATGAGGCTGAGGGTGGGAAAGAATCTTACACTATTAATTTACTGCTCAACAAAGGAGGCATTGCATTCTGATAGAGAATAAAAGACTACTGCCAGCTGCCACTGCTTATCAACGAATTCCATACCTAATGATTAATTTTTTATGCACAGTAAAAAAGACAATAGAGATTAAAAAAAACCCAAACAACTAAACAAAACCAAACATAAAAGCAACAACAAAAAATCCCATCACCTTGGCGTTCTTTTACCTTGGCATAGATAAAAGGAAAACCCAACCACTCAAACGGGTGGATCTGTGCAGAGACAGCAGCCGGGGCACAGCACCCTCCGCGCCCACCTTGCGGTGTGGCAGCGCTGGCAGTTCCACAGCCCGTGCGAAATCCCAGGCAGCTTTTCAGGAACGACCGCGCCGCTGGCTCAGCGCGTCTGGCCGCGGAGGCAGCCGAGCACGGGCGGCTGCGCTCGGCAAAACCCGGCTCCCCAGGCGCGCAGTTAATCATTTATGGCCAAGGCTGTTACGGAATAGCCTTGAACAGCCCAGCCCAGCCCCGCTCGGGCTCCGGCAGTGCCGGGGGCTGGCGGACCGGCGGTCGAGTGCGAGCGGCTCCCGGGCGCTGGCGGAGCCGGTCCCGCCGCACGCCGGGCGGGGTCCAGCGGCAAGGGCCGGCCCGGCTGNCACGAGTGTCCTGGGCTTCCTTCCTTTCTTCCTTCCTTCCGTTCTGGGGGACCGAGCGGCCTCCCCGGTCCCCGGCGTTGCCTTCAGCCGCGAGCACATAATTTACATGAGCCTCGCTTTCCACACACAAATAAAAACGCGCAGTGACACCGCCGGGCCTCATGGAAAGAACTATTCACGAACTTCTCGCTAAGCACGAGGAAAGAGGCAACATCAGTCATTGCCAGCAGATGAATTTCAGCCTCGAGAAGAGATGACCGAGAGGGGATCTCATTAATGTGTATAAATATCGAAAGGTGGGGGGTGCCAAGAGGATGGAGCCAGGCTCTTCTCGGTGGTGCTGAGCAGTAGGACAAGAGGCAACAGGCAGAAACTGATGCACAGGAAGTTCCACCTGAATAAGAAGAATTTCTTTACTGTGCAGTGACCGTGCACTAGAACAGGTTGCCAAGAGAGGTTGTGGAGTCTCTGTCACTGGAGATTGAAGAACCATCTGGATACAATCCTTTGTGTGCAACATGCTCTGGAATGACCTTACTGAAGGAGGGAGGTTGGACCACATAACCCACTGTGTCCCCTTCCAACCTTACCCATTCTGTGATCTTTGGGAATACTTGTGCCAAACAATAAGAATATAAAATCTTGAGTTTTTCAGTAAATTGGTGTTTTAAAATACCACCTAAAAGCTCCAAATAAAATACACAAAGCTAAAGGAGCAATAAATAACTACTCACTTAATTTAAACACTAGAATGCAGAGTACAACTGCACACTTGGAACAACAAAAAAAAAAATTTCCATAAACAACTATAATCTGGATTTACTATCAGTACGAGTGTCTGTCATCAGCATTTCCCTTAACCCAAACACCAATCAGTTCTTACTTTTGTTAGTAATGTGTGCCACAAGTACTAGAAAATCATAGTGTTCTCTCTCAAAATGGTTGCATGCCTCTTTTCCAGCTAGCACAAAGGTGACTTTCTTGGTCATAGCACACCTCCACTTAACTCCCTACTCTCAGCCAGGAAACTAACTTCTTTCACCTTCAGACTCTGTTTGTAAGTGGCACTTGGGCCTTGTAATTTTCAACCAAGGATTCACCAACTGCAGCACTGAAAATAATTCAAGGTGCAATTTATAACAAGAATGTATCTGACTCACCTGCAGAGCTGGCAGTGTTTCCTCATGGCAGGCAGGTGGGCTGGCAAGAGAATCACCTTGGTGGGATAGTGTACAGTTCACTGTGACAAGGAAACCTCACTGGGCAGTTTTTGATCTCTTCAGTTGCAGTGGCTTTGTTGAATGAATATCTGTCAAATGGACTCATTCACCTGCTGCAGAAAGCCGGGCATGAATTACATATTCAACATTACAGTAAGGCCACAGGTTCAGAATTAAAATTTCACTCGGAATCATGTCTTCAAAACTATTCAGATCTTCAGTAAATACTGCTTTATTTTAAACAATATCACTTGGAATGTCCAGGCTTGTATTTGTGTTGTGAGTGTTCTTTATAATAGTGCTGACATTTATCTGCACCCTGAGCTGTATGAATTTTGCCTGGGAGTTTTGGAAACGATTCTGAAGTTCAAGAGAATGGTGGATTATATTCATAAAACAAGGGTGCCACTGACCTTTCAGCACAAGAGAATAGATGTGAATCATGGACCTGAGACTCATCTAAAGGAACACAGTGGAAACAAATAGGATGAAAGGCTCTAAAGGCTTTACAAATTATATTTGGATGGGGGAGAGCAGGGAGAAAGAGAATGTGGGAAAAAGAAGAATGAAAAAGGATCCTGCTGTTTAGCTCATGCATAAACTGTATGTGCTCAGCCAAAGGTCACTCCTTTTATTTTCTCATTAATTTCAATGACGGTAAATGGTATATGAAGAACAATCTAAAAATAAGAACAGCCAGAAATAGCTTAGGTTTTTGCGTGACAGCATAGCAGGAAGAAAAACCTGAACTGAAACTTCATTCCAGATCTTTACTTTTGGCTTTTGAAAGAGTAGTAACTTAATTATTTAAGAGGAACTGTAAATCTATTTAGAAAAGTTAAAAAAAATAAGTGGTCTGCTTTTTATGTATTTTCCAATAAAGTTTTTATACTCTGTGTACACTGAAATTAATTCCCAGTATTAAGAGAAATGGTGGTTTTGGACAGTTTGGAGAGGGAATTGTCTGGATACTAAACACAAGTGAGAAAACAACTAAGTACAAGGCTGAGTTGTAAACACTTAGGAAATAGAGAAGGAATAACAGCTTTGGGAAGCCTTCAGGTGCATGCAAAAGCTGGTGCAAGGAAATGGCCATCTGCAGAAACTGAAAGTAGAGGCTGGAATGGGAACATCGAAGGAAATATATTCTGCAGTGAGGATCATGAATAGCTGCCTCAAACAAATCTTCAGGGAACAGGAGCCCTTCATACAGAACCTGATGCAACATTTACCAACTTTCTTTTTCTAGGGAATAAAGGGCCAATATCTAGAAGCTCATCTCCAGATTCAGCATTGAGGGAATTTTATCATTCCTCCACCAGATTTTTAATTTTTGCAGCAAATATGCAAATCTGCATTGGCTTGCAGTATATTTGACTGTATGCTGAGCTTACATTTTCAAAAAGAGGACACCAGCTGCCCACAGTTTAGTTCTCATCTTCTGTTTATGCCAAATAGCACTATGAACCTTATGGCCAACACATGTTGTAGTGGTTTAGTTTCTCTATAGAGGCTAGTGATTGATAAAGGTAAAATGATAATCAACAGTATTTAAATATCCTGGCTGAAGCATTTGAGCTATATTAGAATTGAGATGGCCTAGCTAGAGCACCAACTTTGGATTTTGCACTAAATCCTCTGTTCACAATTTTCTACATAACAGTGGTCATATTTCTGATGTGACCCCAGACAATTCATTTAATTTTTATGGGCCTCAGTTTCCCATCTGCAAAAGAAAAAAGGAATTTCCAGACCTCAGTGTACATGACAAAGATGATGAGATACTCCAGGTGTAACTGTACAATGTAGGAACTTTGGCAGTAAAGGTGCCTCTATGATTTCTTGTTCTCCTGCAACCTCCTTGACTCTATTCTGGCACTGTAATCTGTTATTCCATTCAGTTTATGAAACTTACCCATGGGCCAGACCACTGAAATGATCTGGGCTAAAAATACTACACCACACCCCTCTGTCTTTATAGATTTTTTAACTGAGATCCAGTTGATACTGATGCTTCAGCAGCTGGTGACCTGTCATGAAAACGACCTTGAAAACTGACATGTCACACTCTTACATCAGATAATGAGCTGCAATAATCCAGAGGGATGTCACAACACAGCCTTTGTAAATTCATTGTTTCTGAAGGGGAAGAACACCCCTCACACATGATGTAGGTTTATATCTTGTCCCACTTGATTACTCTTGGAGCTAGGGATAGGACAGGAGCAAACTGAGTACAAAGGTAATAAAATATATCCCTATGTAACTGTTCTATGTCCTTGTATCTTCAAACACCTACCGCTCCCAAAAGACTGGCAGTCTCCAACATTTCAGTTGCATCCTTAGTACATCTTTTTGAACTGCTTCTTAGCAATCAGTTTTAAAGTATTACTTGAAGCAGATCACTGCCATTTTTTTCTGGCTTACAGGGAAGAGGCAGTAGCATAGAAAGAAATAGTGCAGAGAACTTCCCAGCTTCAGAAATAGGACACAGGTCTTCCAAGCCCTACCCAGTGCACTCACTACAAAGCCTCATCTCCTCTTATTTGGGGGGGTTTGTTGTCTCACCAAAGGGACTGTGTGTCACCTGCAGCAACAGGACTGGAGACCACAGAGTGTGAAGGAGAGGTATCTGGAAAGGAGCTGAGATGTGTCTCTCTAAATATGTATGTGTTTGTTGGTTTCAATACCAGAATCAGTGATTAAAAGTTTGTTCATTGACAACAAATTAATTCAGTTGAAATTCCCCTGGCACAAAACTGTTTCTGGCTCGCAACAAGGGAAAATTGATTCAATGCAAAAATTTGGAAATAAACTTTTACAGTCACAGTGGTCTGGCAACAGATCTGAGGGTGAAGATACGGAAAACAGCAAATTACGTAGCTCATGTTGTACAGCAGTTGCTAATCTAGGGCATAAATGTAACAAGGGTCTTTTAAGACAGGAGAAGGGCTGATAATAACATTTTATCCTGGCTTTTGTTAGTAGCAGTTAAAAACTGCAACGTTAACGGGAAGAAGTTCAAAGAGAGGCACCAGAAGTGATTAACAGGGATATGTCTTCAGGAGATAGATGTTTACATGCTCGGCTTAGGAGAAAGCAGCCAAGCAAAGAAAAGACTGAAGGTCCTTTCAAGGGCCCTGTGTGGAGTCCTAAAGTGCATTATATAGAGTATCAACATGGAAAGATGAAAAAGAAAATTCATGATAACTATAAAAAATTCTGACAGTAACAATGGACCAAAACCCTAGAGAAGCTGGGTTTCTACATGTTAGCAGCAGAAAGTTGTATTCAACATTCAGAAAAATTTTAAAAATAGAAAAGGCTCCATTTGCATGTGTGATCCCAAGGAAAAAAATTCAAGGAAGGCAGCTTTTTTGGCTTTCAAAGCAGGTCAAATTCAGAAAGGATAATTCACAACCCACACATAAGTCAATGGCTATTATGTTTGCTCAGACAAGACCTGAATTTGATTAAATGGTTATGAGCACACAGACTATATAATACATAAACAAAAATCTGGTTTGCAATGAGATTATTTATATCAAAGATAATTTCAATTGCTTCACTGTGATCTTTTATTTGGTTAAAAATACATTGTCCTCAAATGACTGTGACAGTCAAAGTGCAATATTCTAAGAAATATTTTTATTTATTTTTTTTTTAAGATTGGCAAAGAGGCTGCTTAAACCCTTCACAGAAACATGCAGTTGAAAAAAAGAACCTGAGCATTATCCGATCCCAGAAGCAATGCAGCTGTATCTTGTAGTGTCTAATGTTTCAGAGTGAGTGGACTTGAGCAGGGCGGTAAACACTTAAGAATGACTGAAGTTCGAAAACAAACAGAAAGAAGCCTTGAGCTCACTCTTGTAGTAAATGGAAAAGAAGTGAGGGAAAGCTTGGCAAAAATCAGCATAATAGTAGGCTTATTGTGGAATCTGAAAGCTTCATTTTCCAACAGTGTCCCTTTTCTGGGAAGCTGCACAACCACTCTGAAAGCGCTTTTCTATAGAGATGATAAATCTATGGTGGAGATTTATGCACATTCAGATTAAGTCAGAAAATCAGTAATGAAAAGGATAATTAAATAGAGAGACAAAAACCTAGAAGAAGAATTACCAAAAGCCCCCCAAACAAACACAGCTAACAATACACCATGATATATCAGGTCCTGGGATTCTGACTCTGACTTTGGCACCCATTCTTGCTTGAGCAACACACAGGGTGAACAACCTCATCCTCTTCCTCAGTGTGGTTCCCAGGACTCTAGAGAAGGGCACTCTGCACAACAGCACATTCTGGGCAGAGTGTGTGAACAAGAAGAGGCTTGATATCTTTGGTCCTTTCTCTTTTTGCACAAGCTCTTAATTCATCGATAGGTGGAAAGGCATAGGAAGAAAAAGTATTCTATACTTATATATGGAATTTTTTTTTGAGACCACAGCCTTCCTGATTTTGAGGGAGAATCCAAAAAGGTACAGAGATAGTTCTCAGTGACACCAGCCAACCCTAAAAAAATCCCAAAAAAAGGGCTGTGGTTGGCTGGAAGAGTTCCTGATAATGGCTTGGAGTGCCATCATATTGAAGCTGGGTTAGTGCTCATCTTTTTGAAGTTTTCCACCATGCAGTGTGTGCTCAGCACTAGAGAAACAGTCAAAGAGGGACCTCCATTAGCAGCAGTGGTAGACTCCTGCTCTGTGGTTGGACTAAACCCTGGGCTAAAGAGGCTGCTCTCACTGTTTAGTTTCAGGCATCCACCTTGAGTGCCTAAGCCAGCAGCCTCAGTGCCTGTGCTGTCAGGGAAGCTACAGGTGTCCTTTTGACTCCACAGGAGCCTTCAGGCCCATAATCCTCACAGTCAGGTGCCTGAAGTTAAACTGTGAAAAACCTCAATGCAGGGATGACCTTACCAGTTACAGTGTTATTTGGGTTAATTTCCTGCAGCACTTGCCTGTAAGTAAAACTACCCTTAGTAACCCAGAGGCAACTTTGCTATTGTCCGACTCCAGCAGCTTTATGTTCTGAAAGGGTATGGTCCACCCCAAAACTTCAGCAACAAAAGAGCAGGGAACTTCCATTGTTTGTTAGCACTAGTAGATTGCTGTCCTCTGTCTGGACTTGATACTGCAAGCAGAAAATCTGAGGCTTCATAAGCTAAATTAGAGCTTTTGCACATTACAGTCTCCATTTCAGAATGAAGGGCCCCATCTTTCCAGGCACAAATAAGAGAGATACTGTGAGAGCTGGCTCTTCTGACCAGAGGCCACTTCTTCCCTTTTGACTTTAAAAGATGTACCACCAACTCAGAGTGTTGATGGTAAAGCAAACACACTGTCTGAACACAATTTAGTAAAAAAATCTCTTTTCTTTTGCATGACTGTAACTCTGAAACATGCAAACTCAGTACTGTGTCATAGTCCAGTGTACAGACTTCTCCAGCTTTGAAGATACGGTGTAGAAATGCTGCAACTCTGTGAAAATCTTTAACTTGGCACAATGACTTTATAATTAATTAGTTTATTTACTTACTAAATCTTGTCCTACTTCTCTAAAGTGGATTCAGTCCTGATGTCTGATTAATCTCATGTGGGAGCTAAGGACAGATGCAGATGAAAAAAACTGACATCTAAAAGATGTGGATCTGCTTCCAAGTTTTGCAGTACAAGATGATCTATAGTAGAAACTATTTATAATCCTTTCTCCCACACCACTGGACAAAAAAAAAAAAGTGTAACAATTCCAATTTCTGCATAAGAGTTCTGTTCTAGGCAGTGTGCAAAACACTACTTCAGCCCTTGCCCTCCTTTCCCTTCTGCTAACAAGAATAATTTACAACAATGTGAACTTTTTTTGACAGGAGCTGGGCAATTTTATAGATGACAATTTACTTTCTGCTATTAATAAATCAGGCTCAATTCGAACAAAAGTCTAGAGGTAAGAAGCACCATATAATTTACTAATCATAACAATCAAGACAATCTCCCTTAAACACTGAATCTGATAACAAAGTATTGCCCTGCCATTTGGACATGTATGGGAGTTAAACTGACACCTACATTAAAGCAATGAACAAATGTATGTAACAGGGAGTGATGCAAAGTGAGGATCACACTCAATGACTGGCTTTGCATATGGACATTACACTGGTCTTCTTCAAAAAGTCATCTGCACAAGATAATCCTAGCCAGAAGGAAAAAGAGAAGAGCAAAAATATTCAGTGCTTTGAAGTGTGATTTCAAGATCAACATAAAACTTATCTGGGACGTAATGTAAATAACTAAAACAGTGCATTTAAATTATGATTTAACTCCTGAACTCAGGACTTTGGCAGTTGAGATTGTTGTTGATACCGTGACACGTCTGACAGTGTTTGAAAAAAGGTTTGGCCAACAGGCAGAAACATATAATCAAGTTGTAAAAAACCAACAAATTCAAGTATTACAGCTTTAGTGCTGTTACACAGCACACAGGGAAGTAAAGTACTAAAACACAGATAATAATTACAGAAGAAACTGAAAGGTATCAAAAAATGAAGAGGTAACAAGGTTTGATCAATCAGCAGCATGCTTTAGAAATACAATAACCATAGCAGAAAATATAGCAGCAAAGTGATTCAGAAATTACCAAGGTAAGGTTTAATACAGAAGGATGCTGAGCATAGATTTGGTTTGTCTCTGAAAAGACTGAAGTGAAGCTCAGCATTGTAGAATCCAAAATCCTCAAAAGCGAAGTGTCTGCACTAGGTACAGACACCTAGTGTTCTGCACTAGGAAACCAGTACCATCATTCAGAAAGGAGATAGTTCCAGCTCAGAAAGTGCCTCAGCCATGGCTGCTTGGGAAGCCTGGGGGAGGACTGAATACAGACCTCCAACAGCTGTGGAAAGTTACCCTAAAATTAAATCTGCTTAAAACAACAACAAAATCCATCTAAATGCAGTGTTGAGGGTTGGAAAAAGAAATAAAACCGTTCCTCCCCACCACTCCCCGACGGGACTGTCCGCAGTCCCGCGCTGTCGCGCCCGTGGGAACCGCATCAGGAACGGAGCTGCGGCACGCACCAGGAGCCACCGGGGGCTGCGGGTGATGGCGCCATGATGGCCAGCGGCAGCGGGCGAGCCGGCGGCGGCGGTGCTGGGAGAGGCCGGCGGTAGTCCGAGCTGGGTCAGCCAGCACGGGCCCAGCGGACCACCACCTCTGCCGCCCCTCTGTCTCTCGGCCGCGGTCCGCTCCAGGGCATGTGCGGGCCGAGCGGCGGCGGCGCCTCCTCGTCCCCCCCATGACCTGTGGCGGCGTCGTCGCGCCTCCCGCCGCCC
>VYZS01037889.1:33113-45035 GCA_013400695.1 Neodrepanis coruscans
TCAAACGCGGGCCCTGGAAAAATTTAATTTGTTTGTCTGTTTTGCACTTTATTTGTCGGGTTTTGGTGTTTGCGCAAAATAAACTGTGATTTTTTGTGTGTTCTCTTCATTTTTGGGGTGTGTTTGTGACTTCTCTCAGAGTCTCTGCTCCAAAGTCACTGAATTTGTGGTAAAACCACCACATGCAGTTACTTGATTTAATGCACAAACACAGCCTGCTACTTTCAAAGATCAGAAAGGACAGCTCAGGGACTAAGAGAAGACATTAAAAAACACAGAAGACAAAACTGAAAAGGGGATGTGTATATATATATATATATATATATATATACGTATGTATATACTCAGTATAAACCACCCTGAACCTTGGAGTCAAGTGCCCTACTTCATGTAAGGGATTCAGACAATATTTCTGTAGTCATGATCTCCAAATCTTCTAGAATATAATAAACATGTACCATTTGCAACACAATTTATTATATAAGAATATAATCCCTTATTAATTAAAATCCTTAGTCTTTCTTCCATTTTTTTATGAGAAAGATATTATTCATGCCAGAGGGATGAAGGATATGTAAGGAGTTAACTCACACATAGATGCATATTGTTACTTATCAGCACTTCACTGCCATTACCATGACAGCAAGGCAAAGACCATTTTGTTCTGCCCCATTCTTTCCTCAGCAGAACTGATGGTTGACTTCCAAATCTTAACAGAAAGTAAAGTTTGAGGCCAGATTTTTCATTGTTTCCTAAAAGCTCAATCTAGTAGGAAGTTTAATGAAAAAAAAAGGTGGAACAAAAGGCTGTTCTTTCGTAAGACTAACTGAACATTAAGAGGCTGATTATGCTGTTTGCAGTACAACATGCATTAAAAAAAAAAATCAAATGAAACTCAGAACAAACATTTGCTGGGATAGAAGTGGCAAGAAACCCACGTGCAACTTCTTATACCTCGCATCTGCATATCCAATATGTTATCAATATTAATAGGACAACTGGTGCAGGAGGAGGCTGCTGGGGCATCAGAATTCTATTTTCTGATGTACTCTGACACTTTAAATCATATCTAAAGAATTAAAAACAGAGGGGGAGAATGACCCAGATAAATAACCTAAGGAGATTGCCCACTTTCCAGCTGGCTTTTTATCTGGTACTATGCAGGTCAAATAATTAAGCAGTCACTCTCACATTAAGAAATCCTCCACCAATCCCATTCACCAAAGCTGCACTAATAGAACTACTGCTATGAATTCTTCCACTATTCCAATTAGGAACAGATAGAGAAGTCAGAATAGCAAGCCTTAGTGAAACAGAACTCCGGCACAAACAGGCTGGAAAACAACTGGAAGTGAAGGTTGAGAAGAGAGAGATGATGCAGGGGAAGCAGAAGACAGCAAGTCTTACCCTCCTGAACAAGAGGTTCAGTGTGTGTGTGTGTGTAAGGGAACGTTCTAAAAGATCCAGATGGTCTTCTCCACCCAACAGTGTAGTTTGCTCATGTAGGTTTTGGAAGACAGTTACCTGAACAACCTGTTCCCTCTTGTAAAACCTGTTATGTAATCCAAGTTTATCCTGCTGAGCTGACCACAAAATAACAATGTACTTAGCTGTGCCCCCCAATTATGTCACAAACACTATATGGGCTGTGTTTTATCTATGGCAAAGAAAGAGTTAATTTCCCCACAGACAAAAAGAAATTGAGAAAGGAGATAGAGTGAAGCTGCAGGCTGCAACAGCTATCCCATTTGATTCCCAGCTTTAAATAAACCCTTTGAAGTAGAACAGGGTTTTTAATGTTAAAAAAAAGCTGCTTTTCAGTATGTATCATTGTTTACAGTTGCAAAAATTACTCCACTTGAACTCTAAACTGGATATTCAGCACTGAAAAAAATAGTGGAAAATTTATACGTAGACCCCCATCATTCTGACAACTCCCATGCCACATCCAACACCTGTTTGCTGCATTAGTATTAAGTGTTACAGTAACAGCTGACATTGTTCTGCAGGCACAGTTCAAAACTTTATCTCCATCTCTACAAACAACAAGCTGAATGGTATAGCTCCACAACTGAAAATTGTGAAAATGTAAATTAATTATAGAAAAAAAACTATGGACCACCTTTGTAAACTTCACTTATTGAAAAGATCTTCAAGCACCACAAAAAAGAATATCCCATGTAAACAAATGCTGAAGCTGCTGACCCGGTTTTCAAAGTACTCTCCTCTCTCTTACACCTCATTAGATTAGACTATAAATATCAAGCAGAAGTGCTCCATTCCTTAATGGAAACAAAGGTTGCACTTACCTGAGGAAGTTTAGCAATTTTCACAATCAAATCCACATAATTTATTCTTTTGTTAAAAACAGAAAGCTAAAGGAGAGGAGGCATGTCTGTCAGAGCTCTCAAAATGATGGGTAATGTCCACACAAAACAGTGGGAGAATGTCATTGTTATCTTCTCCCGTATAGATCTTGCTTCAGCATTTAAAGAGTTCATTCTTGCCACCTGTGAGACCTCAGGACTCTGGAGACTTCATCTGTGCACTTATATCTGTGTCAAAATTCCCATAGTTTTATATTCCCCATGAGAACTAATGAAGAGGACCTCATTTGGTGAGGTCCAATACACTTGCTGAGTATTTGTGTTTCTGTAACAGTTGTAAATTAAGGACTGCAAACTTGACTATGGGCAATATCAAACCTTAAGCCCCAGAAGTACTGAGACATAGGGAAACAAGCTAGGAAGCAGTTTTTAATTTTAAATAAATTATGTAAAGGAACACATGCATTTCAAAAATCAAAGCCCCAAACAACAAAAAGCAATGAAGAAAAGACAAAGCCTATACATATTTCTTCAAAAATTGCTCTTTAGAGGGAGAAAACACCAAATTTTCAACAAAATCTAATGTGGGACAAAGGTACAGTAAAATGGAGTTCTGATACTTGTTCCTAGGATACTAACAACTACCAACAATTGGCTAAAATCCCCTTATCAAAGTGTTGTGATCAAAAAACCAGAAAACTACACAGTGGTCAAGTGAGTTGAGATGCTAGCAGTTAGCCAAATATGTTTCAAGAAGATATAACTTGTCACATTCATCATTAATTGCTATTGCAAAGCTGCTCTGGGATCAAAATCCTGATTGTAATCCATCAAACTAATAACCACAGTGAGTTGAATGGCTGAGCAGTTGTGATGACAGAGCTGGCTGCAGTGATGGAGCTAGAAATTAATATGTGAAGCTGTTATTAGCATGTAGAAAGCTTTGGAGGAAGGGGAAAGCAGGATGGCAATTGCTAATAATCACAACACTGTTGCAACATCAAAATTTTTAGTAAAACAAATCTAATCAGGTCATGCTAATTTTTGAAGGAGAAATATTTATGCCTGCTGCTCACAAATTCACAGTTTAAACAAAATGTGTGTCTATACATCTCTTCACCTCATACAGGCAGAAAACCTCGGTTCTCTTCCTAGCCAGCTGCAGTCACAGGCTATGTTCAGGGGGGAGCACCAGGAGAAGAATCATCATGGTGGACAATTCAAACTGCCTGGAAACAAGCCTCCCAAGTTAGCAATAAGAATATCACTGTCACACAAAACTGACTTTCCTGGGCCACTTCTAGGACTTTGGCCCTGTCTCGCCTACTAAATGGGGTGTGAGAGAACTACATGGACTGTCTGTGCAAAAAACAATTCGGCGCTTCTGCCTCCATGAAAGCAAGATCAAACAGACATTGAGCAAGACTCCAAATCTTGCTTAACTTGCTCTGGTAAGTCACCTCAGAGAAGCCTTCAGTGTGACTGAAATACAGCAACAGTATTCTCCTCTTTGGGTTTGTGTTTCCTATTGCCTTTGTCACTTTGACCCTTCACTCCCATCCGTGGGATTTCTTGGCTTTAGTTTATTTTTTTCACCTAAATATAGCAGCTCTTCAGCCTTTTTGTCTCTCTGCTACAACCTTGGCTGCCTTTAATGGATCCTGCATGAAATTAGTCCTAGTTTGCATTCTAATCAACTTTGGTGACTTATGCTTTTAATTAATCCTTAATATTCCTCCAGTCTCCATGGATGGTGCATTATAAAAACCCGTTTCTACATGTCATTGTGGTTTCTACTTCAGGGGAAAAAAAGATCTCACAAGTGGTATGTATACAAGAAATATACGCAATTTATCATAAAATATTATGATTTTATTCTCTCCAGATGGAGTAGCAGACACATTAATATGCTTTTCCAATTGAAGAAGTTCTATGTGATTTATTGTTCCATGAGGAACAGGGGACTGACAAGGCCCCTACTTGGATACAATCTCTATGGGATTCTCAACATATTGTAAATTGCTGGATCTGAGTAACCCCTCTCCAAAACCACAGCAGGCCTCTGACTGCTTTGCACGCAAAGATTTAACAGGTTAATTGACCAAATCAAGCTCACTTCAATAGCCCCTTTGTGTTCAAGATTTGACCCACAGAAAAGCTCTGAAAGTTTAGAGCACAACATAAGTGCTCTAAGTATTACTGGGTCACATTTTGAGGTTCAGAATCAGTTGTTACTTAGTGTTCAGTCAGCAAACTTCTATTTAAGTAGAGCACTGAGTCCAAAACCCAGGAAAGACCTCCAAATTTCACCCATTATTAATCACTTGATGTATTAATTAAATGTAATGTCCTCTGACAACTTTTACTCCTGCCTGAATATCACTCCAAATAAAAGATATTCAACTGTCACTGAGAACGTGTGATTTATTGCTAGCCAACCTGCTCATCTGAGAGTTGAATGAACCAAGAAGTTTCTAAGAAAGCTCTTGAAACAATCTTTCACCACAGTTATATTTATTACCAGTTTCTGACTGTATTTAACAATAGTCAGAATGATCACTCCCCAAATGAAGTCTGGAAAAACACATATCCTAAGAATATTAACTATGCATAAGCCAGCAACTACTCTTAAGACATCAAGAATCTTTTCCAGTCTTATCAGATGCATGGGACTGACATCCAACTCACAAGTCATTCAAAGCAGTGAGAGTTTTCTTCATACCAGTAAGAGTAGTTCTCTTAGTATTTCACATGTTCTGCTAAATATGCTTTATTAAAATATTGATTTACACTTTTTATTTGGAATAAAAGGATTAAGAGATAAGCAGGATAGTAAAATTTTGAACCTATCATGTAAAACACTTGGTTCCATGAAAATAACATGGGAAAGCTAAGAGGCCACTGCTATTAGTGCCACTAGGATTTCACACCTTCTGTGCCCTGGCAACCTGGCAACCCAGCAGTTTGCAACACCACGACTAAAGACGTATTTGTCGGTCTTATGGTTTTCAGATATTATTTGCTCGGCAGAGGAAAGCAATACTCATTTCTAGAATTTTAAGATTAAGAGACACACCTCCTGTCAGCTGAGGGAGTGACATTTCAGCCAGAAAAGAGCACTTGAACTTGTTAACACCAGTGGTACAAGGTCAGATCACAGACTTGCCTCAGTGTCTCACTTCTCAGTGTCAGAGTCAGTAACTGATAACTAAAAAAGAATGTGACAAGAAAGAAAGCATGCAGTGTGGCTTCTCCACTAAAGTCTCCCAGTTTCCAAAAAAGTGCAGCTTGGGGACCTTTGTTCTGACATGGTGGAAATTATCAGGAACAAGATCTTAATCTTTCAGGGTTTGAACAAGGGAAATGCCTAACAGTACATGAGTGTGTCACTTTATATGGGTGACAACTCCCATAGTCCAAACAGTTGCCTGGATCAAGGCCAGGCTCCTAACCCCTTTGCAGAAACGAAACATTGAAGTTTGAGAGACACTAAGAGGAGAAGAATTTCTTAGTCTTAGCTGATTTTGCTCTGAGGCTGCCAGAGTTTGAAAGAAGGCAAGCTAAAGCAGTATTATGATCTCAGTGGTTACTCAGAGGTATCTTCTGCAGAAACACTGGGCCAGACTGGAGATCTTACTCATTCTACTTCTGCAAACTTCAAAAGAACTTTAACAAGTTATGCGAGCATTATAATATTTCAGCCTGAAGTAAATAAAGCTCATAAGGAAAACTTACTTTCTGTTCAGTCCTAATAAAAGAAATAACCCAGCTTCAGAATCTAACCCCTTTAAAGGCAACTGACTTTATTAAGTGAGAATTTTATCCCCAATTCCTGAACACATTAAATATATAATAATTATTGATTAATTACTTCTTGCATTGTTTCTTGGTTGAAACATCGAAAGAAGCCTGAGCTTCCTGCAAACAAGGAAATACATGTTTTTAAAGTCATCAGTAAATAAATCAGAAAAATATTGTCCTGAGTGTGAGATAAATGATGGGGAGAAACTCTTTTCTACACCAACCTAAAATATGTACACACAGAATTAAAGAAAAGAATAAATTATGACTATTACATACTCACATTCACGGAAAAGAGACAAATTTATCAGGCTTGGGTTTTGCTCATATGCAGGGCAGAAATATTTCATAATAATTTGCAATACATACAAAAATATACAAATTAAAGAGCCAAATTATGTAAATCAAATATAGAGCTGCTCCCAGCAAGCTCACTTTTACTCAGAGATTTCAATGACATGAACTTACATCAGTAAAAAGTTCTCTTCATGTACAAAAGCGTTGTCCTGACAATTTTTTTCTTGCTTTAACAGAAGTTGGCACTTTTGCCATTTGCACAAAGTAGAGACATTTCCTGTTTGTTATGTAGGAACTGAAGGAAGAAGTCATGAACGTGCCACTCAGCTCTGTATCAGAAACACTGGGGAAAAACATTAAAATAACTTAGGACAGTCTAGACGTGCTCAGCACTGTCTATCTCAAAAATTGTGGTCCAAAAGCATGAGTTTGTCTTCAAACTGTAATATCTTTTAAAAATAATTTGTTTACCTTTGATGTTTTTTGAGTGTTTGTTGTTATTGAAACTCTCCCATGATGAATAAATTTTTTTACTAATTTAAAAAGACCAGAAGCAACATTTCACATGACCAAGGAGCTGGAACTTGCAGAAAAATATAGTCAAGAGCAAAAATCATAATAAAATTCTGAAAGTGAACAAAACTGAACTGAATTAGGGATGGTGTGGTATGTCCCTAAGCTAAGCATTCAAAAAAAAAGATAGGAAAAGAAAAAAAAAGAAAAATTAGAAACCCAAAAGGTTTGTTCTGTTCTTATCACTTGAACATGAACAATACTAAGAATCGGCTTTCTTTGAGAGCAAAAATGCCAGAAATCTTGCCTATACTGTAGCATTAGAAGTCAAGTTAGTACAAGAAAAGAGGTGGGATGCAGAAGAGATTCCCAGAACAGACCAAGCCCATCCTGGTGGGTGTCTGTTGAACATTGCTGAGGGAAGTTCCTCAGACTCTTTCAATGATCCAGCATTTCAAAACCTGTCTAATCAGAAAACCTTTCTTCGTATCAAACTTCTGTTTTCCTTGCTGTGTATTAAGCTAATTTCCCCATGCCCTGTGAAAGGACAGCTTATCACTGTTCTTAAAATAATTTCTGTATTTTCATTTTTATCTCCACTTTGCTTTTTCTTTTTAAGACTGAGAAGTCCCTTTCTCTCACTTCATCTCATTAGCTATATTTTCTCAGCTTTCATTATTATCTCAGCTTCCCTAGGCTCAGGTCCTTTCTCACAGAAACTTGTGACCTACTTTATATATGTATCCAAAAAAGTACACGTATAGACAGCAACACAACGTTAAATCAATTAAAAAAAGAGTATGTTACAGTTTAATACATTCATATTAACTTGTCAGTCAAGGGTCTCACCACTGCCTAAAGATTCACAACCCCTCCACAACAATCTTTGTCTTGTCCTGGAGTATATTTTGGTGTAGGAACTTCATTGATGTCATTTCCACAGAGCACCTTCCACATTTTAAGACAATATACAAATAATATCACCAGTTGTTTAGAATTTTAGACATTTTAAAGTTACTAGAATGTTTCATTTCTTCCAAAGGTGATAATATTTTGAAAAGTTTTAATGTTTTCCTCTCAGAGAGAAGTCTTGGGAGTAGCTCAAAATTCCTGATGCCAACAGATGCCAAGGAAAGGAAAACAGATCAAAAGACCTCCGTTCCTCAGATCCAGCAAGTATTTTCAATATCTTTCATCTAACACAGGTGAAGGGGACAAATTGTATGACTAATTTCACTCCATATGAAAACATTTTTTTTTAACCTAAAGACATGAAAAGAAAGGCAGAAATGCTGCAGGGGAGATTTTAACTGACCTGAGAAGATAGAATCAGCCACGAGGAACATCTGAAGCTGGGCAAGGAGACCTTGGCAGAGTAATACTTATAAGTGGGTCAGTGCAAGGTTGGGGTTGTTCCTCCAGGCCAATAAGGGTTACAAAGGCTCCTTAGCACTGTGAATTAGAGTGAAATTGACATCCAGCTGCTCCAACCAGTAACCTGAAAGAATAGTTGTGCAACGATGAAGATGGCTGTGGGATGTCAATTTTAATAAAGACATTGAGAAACTGAAGGAATTAAGTGGGTTCCACTCCTGGGGAAATATGATAGGAAAGGCAAAAGTTGCTCACAAATGCTCTATAAAGGATACAGAATATATGCAAACATGTAGTGACACAAAGTCTAGAGCTAGGCATTATACTCAGCAATTTGACTATAAACTAGACACACCTTGTCTGGTAGTAAACTGTAATGGGCATGTAGCATTGCCCCAGAATCTCACAGTAATGATTTTGACAACTGGAATAAAGTGAATATGTTCTATGTGCCTACAAGGCCATAATCTGCCAAGACAAGACCAGATGTCTATCATATGACAGATGATTTGGAGGTATTGGATAGAAAGACAATCATAAAAGACAGAAATTTGAAAGACTGAACGAAGAGGGCTAGTAACTTTTTCTATTAACCCTAAATGAACAGTTTTGAAGAACCAAGTACCAAGACCAAGAAGATAAGTACATCAGGCTAAGTAAAACAGATTTTGCTGGTAATATAAGCAAGTATGGGCCTCAGTGTGCTAGTGAAAAACAGGACAGAATAATAACACAAGGGAATAGGCCAAGGAGTCACAGCAGCAGTGAAATGTGGCAACCATCTGAGGAAAACTGAGTAGTCAATGTCTCTACAGTGAGAAAATGATCTCAAAGGAAATGCAAAATTTGAATTCGTTATCTAGATTATACAGAGGTAAACAAAAAAAAAAAAGTAGTTTGATTTGAGGTTATGCTGGATCTGTCTGGGATGGAGTTAACTTTCTTCATAGCAGCCTGTATGGTGCTTTAGTTCTGTGGCTACAACAGTGCTGACAACACACCAGTGTTTTGGCTATCGCTGAGCTGTGCTTGCACAATGTCAAGGCCACCCGTTTCCCACTACACCCCTCACAGCCAGGCTGAGAGTGAGCAAGAGGCTGGGAGGGGAACCACAGCTGGGACAGCTGACCCAGGGATATTCCATACCATGTATTCTCAAGCTCAGAAATAAAACTGGAAGAAGAAAAAGGTGGGGTTTTTTTTGCTTCCAAAGTGGCGGGTTAGAGTCTGCCTGTGGGATGTGGTGTGCCATCTCCTTTGTTTCCCCCCCTCGCTCTTTTATTCACCTATTAAATTGGCTTTTATCTCCACTGAAGATTTTTCTTGATTTTGTTTTTCCTATTTTCTCCNTAGTTTGATTTGAGGTTATGCTGGATCTGTCTGGGATGGAGTTAACTTTCTTCATAGCAGCCTGTATGGTGCTTTAGTTCTGTGGCTACAACAGTGCTGACAACACACCAGTGTTTTGGCTATCGCTGAGCTGTGCTTGCACAATGTCAAGGCCACCCGTTTCCCACTACACCCCTCACAGCCAGGCTGAGAGTGAGCAAGAGGCTGGGAGGGGAACCACAGCTGGGACAGCTGACCCAGGGATATTCCATACCATGTATTCTCAAGCTCAGAAATAAAACTGGAAGAAGAAAAAGGTGGGGTTTTTTTTGCTTCCAAAGTGGCGGGTTAGAGTCTGCCTGTGGGATGTGGTGTGCCATCTCCTTTGTTTCCCCCCCTCGCTCTTTTATTCACCTATTAAATTGGCTTTTATCTCCACTGAAGATTTTTCTTGATTTTGTTTTTCCTATTTTCTCCCCACTGAGAGGAGCTGCTCAGGGGAGCGAGTGAGCAGCCGTGTGTGCGCTTGGCCGCTGCCTGGAGTCAGATGCTGGTTAGAAGAAGAGGCAATTTATTTTGTACTGTGCTTTCACAGACATGTCATAGGCGTTAAAAAAAAATAAATCTAATTTTGTGTAAAAGTGTTCGCATTTACTGCTACTAACCAGACTTGCAATCACTACTAAAGGCAGAACAGCATTTGCCTGTCAACTATTTATCTGGTTCAAGAATCCTTCAACATCTAATACTACACAGTTTCAGGAGCACTTTACCTACATATGCGCCCTATTATAAAACCCTAAAACAAACGTAGCACTAACGTGGATTACATCCATTTGGCATCCTGGGCCAGCCTCCAGCTGCTTGCTGAATGCAGCAAATGGAGGCTGATGTCCAGCTCTGCAGTGCTTAGAGAGCCCATTTCACATTCAGGTTGCACATCACACATCTGGAAGAACAAACCAAGTTCTCCCATTTCTAGTTGGTTTCATTATGGACCTGATAAAAGTGAGATTTCTTCTCATATCCTCCAGCTGTAGGGTTCAGGTGAATGTAATCTAACAGTTTGTAACAGTTGATTTTGCCATCTTGATTTTAATGATATTTAAATCCTGTTAATCTCTGGGACTTAAACTGATGGAATTCATTGCCAAAGGATACTACATATTATACAAAAGCATATTTATTTTAGCTGTTTTAAAATACCTGTATTTCAGTCTCATCAGATAACTATAGTTCTTGTTAGTTTAGAGAAGAGGTGAGTTCTATAATAAGATTAAAAATTCCAGTATCATGCAGAATTTCTTGGCACATGAAAAAATCTGGAGTACTACATTAGCCTCAGTTCAGAGAAATAGGAAAGTTTTTGCATCTACAGCCCTGTGCTCTCTTATGGATCTCAATTTCATTTCCAAGTTAAACTGCAGAGCTGACAGCCTGTGTGTGTCTGGGTTTTATCCTGATTTACTGTTTTTAAGCCATTCATTATTTCTGCAAAATGGCAAAAGGCAAATGTTCAAGAGAAATCTAATCCATCTTCTCCTCAAACACCAATTCTAATGCAACAGAAGTTCTAACTGAATAATGACTGCCTCCTAAGCAGCTTTATGGGCACAAATTAAAAGTAATTCCTACTGGTGCCAAATAAGATGAAGCTTCTGGCTTGGTATTGATTTGTTTTCCAGGAGAAGAAGGTTTATTTAGTTTTTGATTTCTGACACAGAGTAGATAACGTATTGTCCATTTTTGACACAACGATGGAACTTTTACTCTTTCCCTTTCCTTTGAAAGGTTCTCCTCTCACCTGGCTTGTTATAAGGTTATAGAGATTTTCTCTTTCAGTCATATTGAATTATCAGCCAAACTACAGAAACATTTTTCTACAAAAAAAGCCCTACTAAAAGTTAGTTTCTCTAGTAAAACTATTTTGTTCTTATATCATCTTTCCTTGTATATCTCTATATAAATATTAGACAGAGATAATGTTTGTCCATATGTTTGCTAGGATTCAAGAACACAATGAAGAACTTGAGAAGCCTCACTCACTGCCAAAATTATGAATTTTTAGAGAAATAGTCTGTCCTTTCACTTGAATATACATGGGATATATAGAAAACCATGACATATATTTAATAGTGAGACTGTCTAAGAGAGAAAAGATTTATTTATTTTTTTAAAATTTTTTAATATGTGGATGTGATAACAGATTTGATTAGGAGAATATGTTTGAGATAACAGGTTTGTGGCTGCTGGCTGGGTCAACAGGGAGGTTTAGGCTGGG
>VYZS01037893.1:351-11262 GCA_013400695.1 Neodrepanis coruscans
AAAAGGTTTCAATTTGACTTATGGGAAAAAAGGGTGCCGTTTTTAAAAAAAAAAAAAAAAAAAAAAAAGGGTTGATCAGGGGTATGCCACTGAAACTTTTCTACATAGTTCACTGTTTTTGGCCAAGAAGAGAGATACAAGTCTATTGAATGGTCAATGAGATACATTAAGAAGTTCCACAGACACAACAGATGTGCCTTTTATTTAAGGTCTAGGACTCAAATGTTCACATTGATTATTACACCAACAGCTGGGCACTGAAACACTTGTTTTATGAACATTATCCAAAGATTAAACAATTCTGGCTTTTAGAACATTGGACTGTTTTAGTAGCCTGAGTCAACATTATCACCTCAAGCCTTAACCTTGCAGGAACCAAAGCACCTTGTAGATCTGAAAGGCAGGAATAGAACAGCAGAGGCTGGACAGGAGCTGGAGCTGGAGAGAAAGCCAGGCAAGACAGCAGTCAGATTAAAACATAAAACTTGGAGTAACTCAATGGGTAACAGTATTGTCATAGTCAGCAGCTGTAAGCCATTTGAAAGGGTGAAAACTATCACTAAAAGTGTAAAAAAATGAATTATTTGAATATTAATGACAGTCAGAAAGAAGTTCTTATTTAAGCAGCTTTCTATTTTTTTCCAAGCTATAAAAGAATGTACCAAAGGTAAGAGAAAGCTTTTATAGTCATGGCACAAACCAAGACAATCTCTGTGAGGTACTACTAAGATTTCACCTACGAAACACTGCTGTTTCAAAACTCTGGAAAAAGGACACCTAAAGAACAGAAAGTTATTTAAATGGCTAAAGACATTGAATTATGAGGAATATATTGAAGAAACACATTTATAGTTCTGTAATTAATACAAAGGCTAAAGGGCAACTGAAATTTGATTAACTGCTTTTCATATCTCAGTGTGTTTCATGTACTACACTACAGAACCAAATGGAACTTCTCTGAATGTCTTCTGATTATTATCAAAGCTGCAAAATACAACCTTTGGTCAAGAAAAACAATCCTGACTACCCAGAAAAAATATTTCAAGCAGTATATTCAGCAATGGAAAGAAAAAGCATTTCTATAATAAATGGAGAAAGTAAATCTTCCACTATTAATTTCACTGCAACCATATTAAAACTAGCAAATAATGAAACTTTACAACACTGAATTAGATTTTAGTAGATTATTGGATTTACTTTGTGCTTCAGTAATCAAGTACACTCACACCTACTTCAGTTGCTGAGTTCCTATTATACTCTGCAATTGTTTCAAAAATTTAGAATTCTGCTTGGAATTTTGATTACTTATACTTATTTACCTCCTCAAACAGTCCAAATTATTAAAAACATCTCAGGTCCACCCAAAGCCCATGGATTTTTACAGCTTAGGGAACTTCCACATCACCTTGCACATGAGAGGGGGAAAGGAATAAAGTTCAAAAGCAAGACTGGGGCATTTTTGTACCATACTAAAAAGGAGTTTTGAGTTCTTCATGTAGTCAAACAAAGGAAGCAGTATTTCCCTTACTATCCCTGTTAACAACTACTCACATATATGCAGACTATCTTTACTTGAAATATCCTACTGGATATGATGAGTTGACCTGAGTGAAACTTGATGATGAGGGCTACTTTTAAAAAGGTAATATTATATTACTCTTTTTTTCTCAGAGGTTGTATCATCTCCACCCTCAACGTTTGTTTTTAAGCACTTGTAAGAGTACTCTTTAAAAATATACTTAGATTAAGTTATCAGACCCTGCCTGAGACTGGGTTTTGGGCCAGATCATCTCCAGAGGTTCCTCTCAACCTCAACCATTCTGGGATTTTGTTTCACTGATCCAGGAAATTCTTCCAATGCCCACGTGCATCTCCATGAATGTTCCTTGGTTAATGGTGCACCAACACCGAAATAAAGAAACCACAACTGATGAAAGCCCCGTTAAGAGAACAGAATGAGGAATCATTTCTCAGGACAGCAACCTCAGCCCATGGGCACCTTATTGTTAAAGTAAATTAGGCTGAGCTGAACTGCAGGAAACACTGATTTACACAAGGCTGTTAGTCTGCCAATAATATGGTAAAATACATTTCTTCTGAGATGTATGTGCCGAAGGCTATTTCCTCAGAGTATCTAATGAGTAAAAGGGTAGGACAGTGCTGTCATTTCAGCTTGGATCCAAACTCACTTTTTATATACCTTACATGATTCTTTAGAAATGTAAGCATCAACACTATTTTGTTATCTAATAAATTAGGCATCTTCATTAACTGAGCAGTGCAGAAGTCTAAAGAAAAAGTAAGCATACTCATAGATACTATATTCTCTTACAAAAATATCCTCTATATGCTGATGGTCATGGCTCCTGCAATGTGTAGAACCATGTGAATAAGCATGCTAAACCTAAATTTCTTATTTAACATCTAAATCAGCTGCAAATGAATCAGAAGAACGAAACTATTTTTATAAGAAGAGTGATCACAGATTAAATACTATCATTGAAAAAATGATTCTGTAAGTAAGCTGCAGCCATAAGAAAAGACTGATATAATACACCCAGAGTGCTTCTCATTTACACACCTGAATTATAAGGAAATGTTCTACATTTCCCCTTGGGGAAGAGGTGAAATGTGCTCCACTGAGCTGGAAACTCTCTGCTCTTGACTTTTTTGCCTCAGGTTGACTTAGATATTCCCCCTGCAAATCTGGCAGAGTCATAGTGGGAAGTTCCAAATATATAAAACTCACATTTCAAAGTTGTCATGTCAAAGTTGTGCCTTGTCTTTTTCTAACATGTGTGTACATATATGTGTATGTACATTTTTACACACCCACTCTCCAGCAACACTTCATTCTGCCTTCATCCCAGTTTTCCTACAGGGACTGCAATATGCTGAGCCTTCCAGAGCCACTGACACACACGTCACTGCAGCAGAGGAGGGGAGAAGCTCCTCACAGCCACCTGCCTCCTCATGCTGTACACAGCAGCCTTGCACTCCCCCCCGACACTGACCTGTTCATCACAGCTGCTGGAGCTGCTTCTCCACCAAAAGAGCTTTGCCTGTAGCCTTTTACAGAGACCAGTTTCTCACTCTTTTATTCTTGGATCTCTCTCACACTTTGGTAATGCTGATGGAGGTGCAGACCTGCACAACAGAGCTATCACAGGCCAAGAACCAAAATAGTCCAGGACTTGTTCCAGGTTGCACCAAAGTCCTGAAATGGTTTGGCTTGTTCAGCACTTCACTTTGCTTTGACGCATATGCCAGACTTCAAAGAGTCATCACCAGTCAGCATCACATGTCCAGACAAACAGATGTAACCTATATTGTCACCAGGACAGTCTGGAGGAAAGAACAAATGGTGCCAAACCCTCTTTCTACTACTTGAAGACATTCTTCATGAACAAGAGCTCATCAAAACAGTGCACAACTTCCCTACCCTGGTGAATTATTTCTCCAGGAAACTATCACATTCTTAGGATATAATTTTCCTTGTTACTTCAGGCGTTTTTGCCTCTAGATTGGACTACAGTATTTCTATCCTAAGTAACAAGGGCATTCTCCAGGGCCATCTATAAATCCAGCATAGTATTGTTACTACTAGAACTAATGCATGTAACTTACTCTACTTGTGCAGCTGTGAAATACTTTCTCTAAACTCACTGCCTCTTTGTCTACTAACAAAGCACCATTCTTTTAACCCTCCACTGAAAAGGAAAAAAATATAAATCCTGCATCTGAAAGCTTAGAAATTAGAGCACAGTCTTCCCCCTGCAAAGTCCTGCTTTTCTCTCCAAATCACTTTGCATTCTAGACAGTCTGGCTACATTACCAGCACATCAATTCTGCTTTGCATGGCTTGATTGCTAGATTTATTAAATGCCATATAATTAAGTATCAACCTTTTAGCCTGAAACCCATATGCTGTAAGTACAGGAACAAGTATGTCTGAAACTTTTAAAAGTTAATCATTACTAAAAGAAATATATTATTTCAGATCTATAAAACAGTTATACAGAGTAGGCTACATTTAACCTTATGGGAGCACAATGGGCCATGAAGTACAAAGCAAAGATCAGTCTTCCATGAAGATACAAATGAGGCTAAAACACAGACAGACACACTGACTCCTGGAAGCTCCAAATTTAGCCAATTACAAGTCTTGAGTAGACTTAGAATAGTAACTCATTTTTCTGCTAGAAGTAGCTAATTACAGATTCAGAACAAAGTTCAGCAAGCTGTGCAATTACCAAAATCCAGACAAATTGAATGACAGGTATAATTTCAGTTGTTACACAACTGTCAGAGTGCAGGAAAGATCAAGGAAAACTGGTCTTGACACTTGCAGAACTGTTCTAAGATAGTCTCACTCTCAGTAAACAGTCATTAGTAGCATTTTGGCCACCAATGGCACAAGAGAGTTTGGCCAAAAGACAGACTGCTTAACAGAGGGGTTAATGTGGTGTCAGTGAGTGTCTAATTTCACAGACCTTATCTGGACCAGAATATGAACCCTACCTTAAGGAAGGTGATACATAATTTTATTATTTTTCTTGTAACCTTTACACAGTTCTAGAGATATTTGTTGTTCGGTTGTTTTTTTTTTTAATCTCAACATTTCTGTAGGAAATCTTCCAAAGAAGAAATTGTGGGTGGGTACAATCAGTGTTGGCATCATTGTGCTTTTAGTGTTATTTATATTTGGCCCCTTTCATGGTAGTTAGTATTTTTGTGTCAATACATTAGAACCAAAATGGTCATCATGATTCCCCTTAAATCAACTAAAACTGCTAACATTTAGTTTTAAATTACTTTAAAATAGTTCCTTGTTGCTCTAACGAACAAAGTAATCCACTCTTTTTCACACATCTTACCTAGTTGTTCTATAATCTGAATTTACATCTCATCATCTAGAAAAGGGAGGACAGAAACAATACAGCTAATTTTATAGCCCTGACTAATCCCCCCTGCGCAAACCCACAGATCTTATGGAAAAGTGTATGTCCTAGAAATTTCTCTGAAGTTATAATAAGAAACAAACTTTCACTGCAGATAAAAAACTTTCACTGCTCCAAATGAAACTGAATGATTTACATTCAGGGCCATTAAACTATCATCTCATTCCAACTGCTCAGCCAGAACCATGAAGGTACCACAAATTGACAGTATTTTAATTGGGGAAAACAGGCTGTCTTTACCTAAGGCTACCTTTACTGAGTCTTCTGGTACCACTCTAAATGCACTGAAAACTCTTTTTCTGGGTTTATCAAATTAAGATGGGAACTGCATTGTAAATGCAGAGAAAAGGAGGACAACCTAAACCAAACAAAACAAAACAAAACCCACTTTGCTCCCAGAATACAAAAGAATTCACAGCCTCTTACAACAAGCGTTTTCCAGTATAATACATTGAATTCAGAAGAGATTTGTACATTCAACACTATCTAACCTTGAAAAATCATGCTTTTTAAGTGGTATAAAAGCTACTCTTGGTAAACATTTAATGAAGAAATAAATATTGCCCATTTGTAGACAAGGTCAACAATATTAAGACACACTCATTTCATCCCCAAAGTGTATAACCTGGCATGAATTAAATTAATTATTGATCATGATGTGACATGGTCCTGAGAAAGGAGCTCATCTGTGGCACAGCTGCAGAAAGGCAGTGCTAGAGGACAAAGCACCAGTGAACACACATCTGAAATACTATTTGGTATAGTTCTTGTTATTCACATTCAGGAAAGATACCTGAAAGTGTACAAATATAGAGAAAGGTTTCAGGAAGAATAGAGTCAATCAAGAGCCCATCCCTCAGCCTGGTTTAGCCCAGCAAAGTGAAGGCTGACAAAGATATTTGTCTGCTGTACAAAGGGGATGAAAGAGGAGCATTCCCAAAGTGTAAGAGCTGGCTGAACGTAAGAATGCTGCTTACACCGTCACAGTGTATGAGGCAGCTCTGAATAGATTTAGGTTCAAAAATAGTGAGAGGTGTCTAACCATGAAAATCAAGAGGCTATCACACATCAGCCTTTAAAAAATTGTGTGCACCAAGCAATATTTACTGAAATATTTGCACAGTTTGAGACATTTTATTATACAGTTCATGACATGGAAGCTGAGGGAAGTTTTTGAACAGGAGAGGAAAATCACTGATAAAACCTAGTAACATAAAAACATAAATATCTAACTTTACTTGACTGTAAGTCAGAGCCCACTTGGAAACAAGGTTATAGTTCACCATGAATGTATGGTCATACTGCAAAGGTCTTCCAAATCAACCAAAACATTTCTTTCTTATCTGAAGAGAAAAACTAAAAAGATGCTGTCAGCTTCTCTGAACATTCAGTAGCAAACAGAATTACAAGACAGATAGTCTAGCACTATGCTGGGCTATTATACTTAGATTTCAAACCAGATGGACACCAATACTCAAATATTAGAATTTTCTATTTGCATTTTAAATAAATCATCTCTGTTCTGACTCAGTTTCAGACAAGCAGCAGCAGTAACAGTACCATTTACAGAAAAGTAAAACAAATGGATTCAAGTTCAATGAGAGAAAGACATGCTAAACATAAGGCTGAAAATCTAAAAAACTTGCACAATAACCTGAAACACAAATAAAAGGCAAAGAGCTTTTATCCAAAGACAATATTACACTACAAGGCCCTTCACCATCTTCACTTCCCTCCTTTGAATGCTCTCATAGTTTTAGATCCCTCTTATATATGGTCCCCAAAAACACACATTCCTCAAGGTGAGGCCACCCCAGGTCAGAGCAGAGCAGGACAATCCCCTCCCTGGCCCTGATGTCCCCAGGACAGGGTTGGCCCTCCTGGCTCTCAGGGCTCTGCTGACTCATGGCCCACTGGCCATGGACCAGAACCCCCAGGTCCCCTTCCCAGCACTGCTTTCCATCCTCTCATGGCCCAGACTGTTGAGACCATTGCCTCATCTCAGGGCAAGAATTCAGCACTTGTCTTAGATTTCACACTGTGGGTAACTGCCCAGTCCTCTAATTCATCAGGAGCTCTCCCCACGATCTCTCTGCCTTCAAGGGACTGAATGGCTCTTCCCAATTTAGCATTATTGGCAAACTTACTCAGTATCCCTCCAAGTCCTGCATCCAAGTCATGTATGAGGACACTGACGAGAACTGGGCCAAGGATGGAGCCCTGTGGAACCCTACGAGTGACAGGTCACCAGTCTGATGTCACCCCAGTCACTGTCACTCTGTGCTCAGCCTGTGAGCCAACTGCACATCCACTGCAAGATGTGTTTATCCAGTTGTGGGCTGGATGCTTTGTCCAGAAAAGCACTATGAGAGACAGCTTGACTGAAATCCAAAAAGATTACACCAACTGGCTTCCTCTGATGAACTAGATGTGCTACCTTGTAATAAGAGGAAATCGTATTTGTCAAGCGGAACTTCCCACTCATGAACCCCCTGCTCACTGTGAAAAATGCACTATCTTTCAGATATTTTTCAATAACTCCCAGAATTACCTTTCCCAGAATTTTACCAGGCACTGAAGTGAGATTATCAGGCCTGTAGCCACCACCATCATTCCTCCTGCCCTTCTTGAAAACAGGGACAACCTTAGCCAGCTTCCAGTTAACTGGTACCTCTCCAGATTCCTGAGACATTTCAAAAATCCTTGAGAGAGGCCTTGCAATGACACCAGCCAGCTCCTTGAGTGCCCTTGGAGGAATCCCATCAGGTCCCACAGACTTAGAAGGATCCAGATATTCTTGCCAAAACCAAAATTGAGTTATAAGCCAGATAGAAACAGGTGATGAAATAAGATCTTATTCAATTCTACTCCACTAGAAAACAGCAGACAGAGCTGCAGAGAAAAGTAATTCAAACATTTTGTTTGTACCATAAGCCTTTCAGGTTTCCTTCCTTCCTCTTCCAAAATAAACTGCCCTTAAGCCGAAATCATGCAGAGATGTATCTGCAAATGGATTGTTAGTCATCTACAGAATTCTGTCCAAGGTCAAGTCTCGCAGAAGCCTGATAATTCATCTCTAAAAATTCATGTTTTACAAGTGGTCTTCATTTTAAGCAGTGAAGACATCTGCTTGTACAAAGTGACTCACCCAGCACACTTTTGCAAGCATCTTTTCTCAGACAGCTTTATTGATTTTCTTTACATTTAACATAATGTTAAGAAACATAAGAATTTTTCTAAATTTGTTAGGCACATTTGAAGGAGTGTATGTTTCATTAAGACAGCATCCTAAGCCAACACTAACATCACTCAGTTTCCACAGTAATTTGTGACTCACTAGGAAATATATACACTACAAGTGGCTAAATGCTGTATTCCAGCAACTACAGGTATGCAAGGCTTCAACTTGGATACTCAATAAATGTTCTAATATAGAGATGTGAGGGAAGCACAAAGCAAAAAAGGCTTACCAGGCTTTCCTGTAGTAATCAACCAAAATCATTCTTTATACCAATTCACTCTCATGTGACTTGTAGATCCAAAGGCAAAAAGTCTTATGTTACTGATATGCCAGAATCAACAGCTACACTAGTTCTTCAACAATCAAAATCTGTCTGCCCTCCAACTGGGAACAGATACCATGTTGTATTTTCTTTTAACTCGGGTATCTGTGGACTCGATCAGTGCTGTGGCAAAACAGAAGATGAACTTGCACCATAAATTGCAGGAGAAATCCTTCAACATTTACAAAAGAAATTTTAAAATTAACCAAATTCGTTCAGCCTCTTCTAAAATGATTATGCAACGCTGTAAATTTGAGCAGTACCATCTGGTAGGAAGATGTACACTGCACATGCATCCATTATTTGCACATTTTCACACTGTATCAAGCCTCTGGGGGAATATATTTTACCATGATATTTGAATTGGAAAAACATTATTTAAGGACTCAAATTTGAAAATAAATGGTTTGCATTTAAACGCAGTTACAGAAGGAAAAGTGAAATCCACAATACAAAGTAGAAATTATATGCACATTATCTAGTGAAATGAGTCAGGAGACAAAGCTATTTCCACCACCAATTTCAACATCTAGTTTAAGTAGCTACATTTCCTACATGGACACTGCACTAAGGCTGAATGACCTACAGCTCTTCAAGACCTGTTCAAGAACATGAATGTCTTAATTTAAGCACAAGCAAAATAACTATAAGAAATGCAAATACCATATATTAATTAGATCTTAAATTCATAGTATTGAAGGCTTACTTGATTTCAATATCTTTCCTTCATTGTGCAGATATGTTGATTGGCAAGTACAAAGCCAGCCTAGGGGACAAAGACTAGAAGGGATTATAAGCAGTTGTGGCACGACAGAAGGAAAAAAAAAGGCTTCCAAGAAGCCTGAAAAGATCCTTTCTTCACACAGGATTTATCAGAAAAAAAATTGCTGGTATTACAAATATCAAAATACTGGGCAATTCTGTTTCTCTGGATCCAGCCAGGTTCCTTAGAATAACACCACACAAACCAGACTTCTTCACCATATTCCCAAATGTGTTTGTATCCACACACCTGGGATCCAGCAAATTTCCAACTGGGATGTAGCATTTACTGAGCTGATTAGGACGTGTTGTATAGATGCAGTTAAGTATCACTGATGAGGCTTGTAGACAAGAATTAGCACTTGATGTGCACCAGTCGAGGTCATCCAATACAATAAACTACCTTTAGCAGCAGATCTACCAGGAGGATAAATAATTTTCCTTGCATCACTCAAATTATGCCCCAATTCTTTTATCTGCAGAACTCAGAAGCAGAAGTGGATTAATGGCTGACTCATGTCTTATTCAAAAGTAGAGTGCAAAGGGCAGAAACAAACAAAACTTCATTGGAAAAATCCAGTTTCTATTAACAGGCAGGATCTAAACTAATTTCTGACAGACTTTCATAAGCTCCTTTGCTATAAAGATATTGAGCCTTTCTTTGTCAGCAATTCTTTTTCCTCACTCGTTGCACAAGTACACCAGCCCAACATTCTTCAAAGCATCATGCTGAAATTTTGCACTGAAAATCCAAACATAGGGAATTTGGGTGCAGATAAAAGTTCTGGCTTACTTTCCTGTCTATTTTTAGACAGCAGTGCAGAGGGAAAAAGAAAGTTATTCAAGGAACTCCACAGAAAATTATACATGATATATATACAGCTATTTCCTATCCACACAATTCTCTCCAGAAGTTTGAAATGAAAATTAATTTTAAATGTTTCTTGAGTTAATGGATAGTCTTTTTCATCCCTGACCATTTCACCATCATCTGATTTCCACTGCAGAATCCTACAAACAGCTGTAGAGGTTAAGGAGCAAATAATCAGAATTGCCATGGGTTCCATACCTGTTGTAGCACCCTCAAGGCCAACAGTCTTCAGAGCTTTTTTCCTACCTACACTAAGAAATGAGGCTGGACCAGGTGGCCATTTTGATGGATGTTTAATTAACACTTTGATATATTTATAAAGTTGCTTGTACATTTCATCTACAAGCAACCATCACATAAAATTAAAACACATAACTTGTATTTATTAAAATAGGCCTCAGGAGTTCTTGCTGTAGAGTCATGAAAATTTCGAAGGCTGAGATTGTGTCAGAGAACCTCTAGTGACTCTGGCCTATTTCTCCACAGAAGGCTGCTTCACACTTTTTTATAGAGTAAAGCAAACACCATGAGAGAGCTCAATCTCATCTGTTCAAGAAGGTGTAAAATACATTCTAGAAGTGTGAGAAGAACCAGTAAGAACTGCTGGGATTTTCTCACTGAGTGCCTTTATTTGAATGTCAGCCACTTTAATCTAGATCACTCATTATACAACAGAACCCTACATCTTCAGTGATGTTATTGGAATGAGACCTTTTCAACCTGGCTTGTGATGCTTCTCTTAGTTCTGAAGCCT
>VYZS01037898.1:7922-26282 GCA_013400695.1 Neodrepanis coruscans
GTGGAGCACAGTGCTGAGGAGGGAGAGCTGTAACTGAAAAGAAAGCTTAGCTTGTAGATGACATTGTAGATGATAGAGCATGGCTTTTCTGCAAAGAATGACTTGAAAGATTTTACACAACTTCTTTTTCCTCCACTGTTGAAGTTTTTAAACATGAAGAACACTAATGCTAAGAGAAAGAAAAAAACCAATAAGGAAGAGCATGAAAATTATAGCTGAAAAGAAAGAACACAAAAATAGAGAACTGTTAATTAACTACCAGTAAGTACAGACTATCTGATGGTCATTTCACCTCATTTACTCTTTTTTCTGGAAGAGAACTGACTTCAGGCTGCTGATCATCAGGAAAGACATGGACATTGGCAAGGCTGAAAGAACTGATTGTATTGCTCACACTGTTTCTGCTGAAGGGAGACAAAGGTCATACCTGCCTCCAGAGCTAGTCCACGTTTTGGACAGCTTCTCACTCAGATGTATATGCAGACTTTTTCACTTACATTTAGCTGTCCAAATTTCCCACCATCTTCAAGTGTGCATTTTGTGTCTATTTTGTCACATCTGGTCTGCAATGCAAGGTTTCAGAGGGTGTGCCTTCAAAATGTAGTGCTGCACACTGCAACTTCCACTAAGAAGGGACCACAGGAACACATTAAATATGGAAGAAAATGGTATTCAGTTTGCTGCTTCTGTAGTCAGGTACCAGAACATACTGGGATTTAGGGTGTTGGTTTAAACAGCACCTCCTGATACCTCTGGTATCTGTGCTTGCTTTCAAATACCTATTTACATGACTCAGCACTTGGCTTACAGAAAACAAGTGTGCAAACAGTACAGATGCTGCAAAGGGAAGTTCATCTTCACACTGGCCAAAATGGTCACAGGCCCTTTGTTCCTCTTCTGTATCTTGCTGTGGTAGTACATCATTAGTCCAGGAATTTCAAGGCTGCTCTGGGAAGTCAGTATAGTTTGGGTGCTTAATTCCCTCTACAAACTCTACCTTCCCCTCCATCTAAGGGAATAAAAATATCCTTTGCTTATCTCTTTCTGAATAGCTTGAAGTATTTAGTGTATTCAAATGAGTGCAAAACTCAGTGCTCTAAGGCTTTTGTTTATTTATTGTAGCAAACAGGTTTGTGAATAGTTAGTCTCTATTTCCTGGACAGAAGAAAAGTTCTCCAGTCTTTATTTATATGTCCTTTTACTGGCATGGTCAAACTCTTTCCTTTTGTCCTTCCTATTTACCAGTGCAAACACTAAAATGACCTACTCCCCGCTGCTGCAAGCCCCACACTGTCCCATTCCCCCTGCCAGGAGCCAACAGCTGTTGCTGTGCACAACACAGGCACTGCAGGCTCAAATCCAGGCAATTTCAATCACTGCTTTTCTAGGAAGAAGTTTTAAACTGCAGTTTGAAAAACTTTCACTGCCAAGTAGGAGCTTCACGTGCAATTCTACTTCTGTTCTTTGTTAACCCACATTGCTGGTTAGCAGAAGAGGCATTACGTTTTTTCTCTTCGTTAAACACTTGTAGTGTAACCTACTTTTAGCTGAGCCAATTGTTTGGGAGAGAGAGGGGAATGCAAGTCCTAAATTGGCCCCACACGCTTCAACAGACGATTCCTAAGTTATGGTTGAAAGCAATTTTTTCTGCAAGTTTACAAAACTGACTTTGCTCTAACAGAGCTGCCTTAAATTTTCAGAACAGCTCTCCATGTACATTATTACATCTATGCCTGACAAAGTCTCAAACTAGTTTCCAGTCAATATGGACAGTGAGAATGTTTTCCAAAGCAACATCCTGTACAAAATGCTGCAAAAAGTTGTGTATGTGCTAGCTGGGACAGACCACCCAGCTTCTACAGCAGCACTTGTGGGCTGCCATGACCCACCCCAGTCACCTGAGCAGAAGCTGCAGACATTCATCACAAGCAGCATGCATGGCTGGGCTGCCTGCAGGACAACAGCGCCAAAAAAGCAGGGGGTCTCTCTGCTTCCCCAGATGTGATGGGGACATATCCAGCGACAGGACATGACCTGCACTCTAGGCAGCAGCTCTCTGCAGGTTCTCTCAGTGACAAATGTGTATGGACATGTAATGGCAGCACTCCTAACCCTGTGTCCTTCACGTTACCTTATGCACCAAGCCAGCTCTGGTGAGCCCTTCTGCCCCCTCCCTGCAGAGCAGTGCTGCCCACTGACAGTGTCTGTGCAGCCTGTACAAATCGCAGTTGTAAGATCTGAACTAATAATTTCAAATATTTCTCCTCCTTGATTAAAAGTCTTGTTAAACGCTGATCCATCCACCCCCTGAGATGGCTGCACATAGCTCCAACTTTTCTACTAACAGGTATGAATATGAGCACTGGAAATGCTCCAGTTGTTTGCAGGCGCTGTGAAACAAAGCAGTTCAGTTTAAAATCAGAGTTCAAAAGCAGAAAGGATTTTTGCAGCTGTTGTTCTGCCCTGGAATTTGTTGTGCATATCTCCTTTTTGGGAACACTTCTTTGTTTCACAGGGCCTTAAAAAATATACTGTCATCACAACCTTTTTGCCAAATACCACTCCAAGCTGATTATTCAACCCCTTTCCCAAAGTCAAACTGCATTTCTAAACCATTTCTCACATGAATGGTGAGCAACATATTCAGTCTCTCAGGCCAACCTGTGAGGTAATCAGCTGACCTCCATTTCCTATATGAAGCAATGAAACAACTGTCCCATAAAAGAACTGAAAGATAGTCTTTGTGTGGTTACAGTCTTCTGGTATCAAGACCTTTTATTTTTTTACACCTTTGATCTGAAAAATGTTCACTTAAGTGGCACAAATTGCAAGGCATCATAGGTATAACCAGGGGACAGTCCCAACTGAGAGACTCCATTTTTTTAATTAAAAAGTTTGGGTAAGTTCTCTCGTATTTGCCTACCTACCTCTGCTTACAGAAAATACGTGCATGTTTTAAGCTTTACAAATTTTATATAAAATAATGATGTGTTAAATACCTGCATAAAGCCTGAGGAAAACAGCACAAGGACACAAAAAATGAAAGCACAAGGACAGTACAAAATGAGCTCCATCTCATCCCAGTTCACACACATCTACCCTAATATTCTGAATCAGCTATTAGATCAGGAACCTAAATTGAGTAACACCATGTGTAATGGCACTGGGATGTTGTCCGACATCCTCAGGAAGGAAAAACTGGGGGCTGTATTATCAGTGATGGAAAATTAGGTAAATTAAGTAAATTCTGGAGGCTGTTACTAAAGTTATTCAGAAGTTTAAATGTGTTTGTGTTTACTAATAAATATCACATGATACAACATAGTGAATTTTTTTCCATTTCACAAGTTAAACAGAACCACAGAAAAAGCAAAGAACTAAAACTATACACAAACACTGCAGCTATTATTTTCACTTTGAAGCACTCGGTGATCCCCCCTTCTAGAGAAGACGACTGTTTAATACGTAATATTTTATGAATATTGCCCAGGAAACAGGGCTGACTGTTGGAGAAGCTGTCAAGATAGCAAGATACGAACTTTTGACTGGTGGGCACATATGTGTCTGTGCAGGTTTGGTACTAACCCTACACTTCGTTGCTGTGCTGCAAATTACAGTGAATATGTAATTCCACATTTTTTTCTTATATCTCTCACCTTCATAGCACACTGTTATGTTTCTATTTCAGTTCACTGTGTCATTACAAATTATCTTCATCGTCCTTAAATTATCTGTCCATGCATATCAAAGAGTTCTCTTTACTCATTCTTCACATACTTCTAAGCAGAAAAGTATCGACTCCAGTGTTTTACATGTAGTGGAAAATACAGGACAGGCAAGGTAAGGGATTTTTAGATTCTCTTTTGTGTGATGTTAAGGGCATGACTTCAGTTCATGCTGTTTAAATTCAAGTCTTAAGTGATGGTTTAGGAGTAAAGCATTTATCTGTGGATTCATTAGAGAAGCGAAGACAATGTGGATTCCCTTTGTAGTGCTTATGCAGATAAGATGGATGGGGAGGCCTTTCCTGTTTATATCCCAATTTCATGTGCAGAACCACATCCTTAAAAAGAAGTGGGTGGTGGGCAGTCTCTAAAATGATTTCTTGCACATGTTTTGCTGATTGCATCCTGGCAGGGCAGAGCATGCTGCCCACCGGACAGGCTAAAAGCTGGAGTGTCTTGTTGTACTACCAAAACAACCCCTACAACCACCAGAATAGATTAACAGTGGCATGCTTGGCACATAGTTCTTCCTTTTATTTTCAAGAAGGAACTAGAATGGCTTAGAACACAATTGAACCTCCAAAACTGGCTTGGCTACTCCAATATTTAGGAAAGGGGTCACCTAAGGCATTATCCCACTGTCCTAGTCTTCTCTGTCAATTTGCATTAGCTCTCAGTATTTAGTATGGAGCTTCACAGATGATCCGTCTGACAATTCTGTGTCAAATTGAACTGTAGCATTCACCATTATAAGGAAAATGCCCTATATTTGCTGAATGAATTGTATACCTCATGCTGAATGTACATAACACATAATCTTCTTTTGAGTGTTTTCCCATGGCAGTTAAATGCTTAACGAATATTCTTATCTTTCCATATCCTTTTCTTATTGCTGCAAGAGCAAACATAGCTGACCAGTAGATTGTATAATTGTTGAAGACGAGATGGCCCCAGAAGAAAGGCCATTTGTTGCTAGTCAGCTGTCCTAAAAAATAAACCTGAACTTGCTCCACAACCCCAGCTGAAGACGTGGTTAACACAAGACAGCCCTCTTTCTCCAGTCCTGCCAGACCTGAAGACAAATGGCAGCTCCTGTAGAGTTCAAACCTTGACAGAAGAACATTTTCTGCCCCCTCAAAGGGCTTTTCCTGAGGCCCTCTGCCTGTCTCCTGCTCAGTGAATGCTGTCTTTGTACCCACCAAGTTGACAAATGCCAGCATTGCAGAATAAGGATGACATTTCTGCTGTGGCATTAGGGCTGAGAAAGGGGATTATTCTGGGCAGTGCCGGCTGGGGTGCAGTGCACAAGGGAGGCTGCACGACGCTGTTGTTTGTGCCGCGACAAGGAGGCCCTTGAAGGCCATGGCCAAGACCAAACACAAGACCTGTGTGTGGGGACACGTGCGCGCGCCCCCGAGGCAGCGTCCCTGGCCAAGTCCATGGCCTCGTGGCACACCTGTGTCAGCTTCCTCCCCAGGCCTCCTCTTTATGCCCAAATGCACAAAGAGCCAGCTGCACCGGGGAGAGGAGCCTGCTGCGACAGGGGGGCCGGAAAGCAGGACCAGCCACCGCTTTTGTCGCCTTTTAAAAATCGAGGGTTTATGTTGAGCCTGCGGAGGATAATGAGCCTCTCACCAGGCACACACTGAACCGCACATCCCCCTGAAACCCAGAGCGGATAAAGTTAACTGGTCCTTGGAAAGACTGAGAAAAATAAATCAAGTGGCTAGAAGACTCTTGCTGCTGTGCCAATCTCCTCACAAGAGTCTGAATCTATGGCTTACCAG
This sequence comes from Neodrepanis coruscans, assembly GCA_013400695.1. Classification (NCBI taxonomy): domain Eukaryota; kingdom Metazoa; phylum Chordata; class Aves; order Passeriformes; family Philepittidae; genus Neodrepanis; species Neodrepanis coruscans. Next base: position 13,435 of record VYZS01037898.1, read on the forward strand.
AGCAGCACAGCCTTGACAGTACTCCTAGATTTGGGAAAATAACACTCTTAGATTCAGAGATTCATTTATTATACGTCAGGTGTTTCTGACTTGTTTCTGTTTGTGTTCTTTTTTATTATTCCACCTTGATTTCTTTCTTAATCAGTAACATTGCTGAAATAGTCCCATGCAATAGGGATTATTAATATGAAAACAAAATCAAGGACTCCTGATTAAGTTTTCTTGATGGTTTAAAATTTTTTTCCCCTCCAAGGTAAATTCACTTGTAGTAGATCTTTGCAAGCAGAGCAGGTATGAATCTGTCCTTAGACTAGACTGAAAGAGTATGAGGGTGAAACAGGAAAGGGGAAATAGTAGTAAAAGGGATACAGAACTGCCCACCTCCCTTCCCCAGATCTTCATCCAAATTCTCCAGCTATCTTCTACAGCAAACACTATGACAAGTATTTTATACCAGATGTTTCTTGCACAATACCCTTTTAAAAATTAGTATTTCTTAGCCTTGAGCAAACAATAGAGAGACAACATCTAGTAAAGATACTTTGCAGTGTCTGTGTCAGGAAGACTGCCTTAGATTTTAGAAGCATTGAAGATGGCCTTGGTCACAAATGTGTTTCCCTGACCAGCCCTGAACATAGCACAAACCCTTGTCATGCCTTTTGTGCCCTAGAAGCCCATGGTGGATCCTCTGCTCCCATCTAAGGCATGTATTTTCCCTGTTTAATAATGGGTTTTTCTGTCTTCTATGGATATTTAAACTGACTGCTAGGACAAAAGTGGAATCGGATATTTTGAACAAGGTGATGAATTTCTAAAATAGAACTAGAACCTTAGGACTGTTCTCAGTCATGTACAGTAGCTGAACACCACAGCTGTCCTTCACATGTGCTTTTTGATGCATGTTCTTCGCCAGTGAAAGAGATACCCAGCTTGGTGCTGGGGTGTGGTGTTGACCTGGATTTTTTCTTGGAAAAAATTTCTCCCTTTGGGAGAAGGTTTACTCTGTAAGGCCTGTTCTTATGCCAGTTTATCTCCTGATGTTGCTTGTGGGCACTGTATGTCAAAGAGTAGGGAACTACTACCAGTTGGCCTCAGTCCACTCCCTCACTTTGGTTCAGCTGCTAGCAACAGGTCTGGGGTACTGCCAACATCACGTGCTCAGAACAGTCCAATGTGAGACTGGTCAAATGTGTCCTATGGTGACAGCTACTGCTGTGTACACAGGCAGGAAAGTGTTGACTTTCAGGAAGTGAGATTTTAGGTATCCATGATAAGGAAATACCGTGTGTGAGTGTCTTTGACAATAAATTCTTAAATATAGGAAATGCCATTGGGGCCACTGTACAAACATATTGTGAAGGTTGCAAATGGTTGATTAGTTTTGCTTTTTTAAAGAAGGAACTGGCAAAGAGGTAATAAAAATTGGAATAGAAATTTCATCTACTTGCATGAAAGGAAATGGTGATTACAGCTCACTTGTTTAGACAGTTACAATTTTTTCTCACTTTTCTGACTATATTCTGGTCAAAACAATTTCCATTCAAATTTTTTAACTGTAATGATTATCCTAAACTCGAAGCTCCTGCTACACAGCTGTACATAATGAGCCTAAAACATAGGTGTCCAAAAGACTTAAATTTCTTACAGTACAGTACAGCAGGCAGCCTGATGAGTCAGACATGAGTTTCCTCTTTCAACACAGAAGAGATTTATGTCTCTCAAAAACACAACATCCATGGCCTGATTCAACCTATGACCTTTTTGTCTCCCAAGAAGTTTCAGATAAATGTCCTCCTGGGTTATTTTGTGACAGATTAGTAAAAAACGCGTAAGTAGTAATGAGAAGATAAAGAGTCAGTTAACTAATAGAAGGCAGAATCTGAATAGTTGAAAAAGCCTTAGATTTTGCTTTTCCTAGATGCCACTTATCTCCTTTCATTCTACCCAGAACTCTGGACTGAGAAGTCCCATTCACCCAACACTGCCTATGTTGTCCTCTTACCCTTCAGATACCTATACTCTGAACTTAGTGATTGTAGTCCAGCCTTCCTCACCTTCAAGGCACTACCTATTTCTCCACATGATCAAGACAGATATTACAGTTTGCCTGCACTTGTTTTCATAAGAATTTCAGTTAAAAGTTCTTGTAACAGTACAAATGTCAACTATGAAACTCACAAAATGGTTAAGGAAGTTTGGCAGCTGCTGATGCTGTTCTGGTACCATGACATAAGTGATTCTTCAGATGATTCAAGTTAGCTTTGCACAGAGTGGGAAGAAAATAGTGAAAGAGCCTGGTGGAAAATGCAAATACGACTGCAGGAACAGGATGGACTATGGAGGGAGGGAGGGATGGAAGCGGTATGAAGTGCAGATTCCTACTTTATTGTCATAAACTTCATACAAAGGATGGTCGCCTTTGGGTCATCTAAAAGTACAGGTGTAAATGCCTGTAAGTTTTCACTGCAAACCAATGGTTAAAACAGTGAGATTTTTCTAATGCACTTCAATGAAGATATTAAAAAGTTGTTCTTTCATGACAGAGAGACTAAGACTACTGTAGAAGAAAATTCTAGCAAGAAGTTCCTCCCAGGCACCTGTCCATGCCCGGGTGTCCAAAGCAAGCAAGTAGCTCTCAGGCAGTGTTATGCACATGAACTAAGTCAGGTGGCTGGGATTTGAGGGCTCTTTAGGTAGATGAATGAACTTCCCAGGCTGCTCTGGGAAGAATGGGTGGGTTTTAGAAAGTTTTAGAAACTTTCTTCTACTCCTTACGCTTATGCATAACCTGGCACAATATTTGTAGAAGAAAGAATACTGGGACAAGAAAAGAGTCCCTTTCACATTATTAAACATAATAAACTTTTATACAGTTTACATATCAGCAGCTGAAGTCGTGTTTCATTTTTGGGCTACGCACAGCATGTCTTTTTCCAGGCTCAAAAAGAACACTGTAATTTAAAACAGGCTGACTCAATTGGTGTTTTTGTATGTCATCTCGTAGACAACATGGTGTGGGGAGAAGGTGGAGGGAAGGAGGCTGAGGCAGAGAAAGGAGGGTGGTTGCTCATCTGGTCTTTATTTCCTTTCCCTGAGTCTTGATGGTTCAAGCAAAGGGCCCATTCCAGCTAGAAACAGTGACACTCTTGCTGTGGTATTTCATCTTGGAGGAGGACAGGCCACAGCCTGCCCTATGTGCTGGTGTCCTGGGAGCCTGCATCACTGCTCTGCTGCAGGGTGGGAAGGCTGGAGGGGGGCAGGTAGTCTTTATGCTGCATTTGTTACAGTGGGAAGATTCACAAAGAGGGCTGAAGTTTCATCTTTTGCATGAAGAATTTCCTGTCTAGAAATCCTTATAACAACTGTGAATGTACTTGCCTTACCTTCTGCCATGTCCTTTCTGTTTATTTTTCTGAATGTTGTATCAGTGGACATGTCATTTTCAATTAACCGCTTGTGACATTTCTGACTACTTTAACCAATCAGGTTGTAGGGAAAATAAACTATATGAACAAAACATCTCAGTAGAGCCTTCTAAAAAAAAAAACGGCTCAAAGAAGAGAGGTCAGGGTCACTGGTGACAGGCCTGTAGCAGTCCTTGTTCAAAATGCTTGTCTAAGAATTGTATAATTCAGGATTCATGCATAATGCTCACTTTTCTAGTAACCAACATTGATTATATTCCCAGAATATGAGATACACTAGTACTGCCCATACCCCAGATGAAAAATTGAAGCATGGGTAGATCAAATATCTTGTCTACAAACCCACAGAAAGAAGCTTTAGTCAAGCCAGGAAAAAAATCCTTGGCTTGTGAAGGCCCAGTTGTGTACCTTAACCATGAGATCACATTCTTATCCTGCGCTCTCATGTTAGAATTTTCTTATTGTAGTTCTACCTATTCTCATGCAGTGTGCAGGATATGCCATTAACCAGATCTCCAGATCTTGAATCCTTAAGAATTTAGCGGGTAGTTGAAAGAGATCCTGTCCCTTTCAGAGCAGAAGGAAGGAAGGAGACTGAATAGTTCTAGAAACATCCTTTCCCCTGAAACTTGCCCTTATCATCTTAACAATATTTCCTTTGCTTGCCAAGAGTTGCTTCGAAGAGATAAAACCTTTAGATGAGGAAAAGCTAAAAAAATCTACCCTCATGATAATTTGTGCACACATGAATGGAACTAGAAAAGAGTGTGTCAGTCCAGAGGGTGCAACAAGCAACATAAAGTCAAAACAGAGTAAACCAAGCCATTTTCTCAGTGATAACACTACTAAAGTTGCATTTCATATTGCATTGTGCAATTTCATTGAATTAAAATATCCACTGCTTTGTCACCTCCTTCTCCTCCCACCTCCCAGTACAATACCTTGCCCTGCACACCCCCTTGCCCAGCCTGCAGAGCACAAAGCACTCATCCTCTGCCCACTGTTAGAGCCCAGGACAATGACTAATCAGGAAACTGCATATAAACTGGATATCTTTCTTAAGAATTTTTTTATTAATTAAGGATATTAAAGCATCATCTGTTGTACGAGGTAAAACATGCTGTGGGCTACAAAGAGTTAGGATGGGAAAACAGATAATGCTTTGGGATAATGCAGTTCCATTTTAAAACTAGTCAAGAAATTAATGTTATTTTCAATTATATGAATATCAAAGATTCTAATTGGAATAAAGTTATTATTTATTGTAGTGTCCTCATTAATGTCATCCAAGTCCTACAAACCACTCTACCTCAAATGAAAAAGTACCTTAACATAAACCAGTGGTCTCCCCTGACATCCTTGGACATCAACAAACTGTGTTTCTAGTGAACAAGTGAAAGTAGCAAATTTCCCAAGCTGACATTTCTTCTTAAGGTCACTGATGTATTAAAGTCCCTCCCAAACTACTTTCAGAAAGGGTATCCCAGCAGATACTTGCCTTGGAGGAAGGCCACAACAGGTCCAGATTTACAAAAGAATAAAGGCACCAAATGTATCACTTGGTGTATCATAGTTATTTGGTGTATAGCTAGTCATGTAGCAGGATTACAATGCTATTTGAGCAGTTTAGAAATCTTATCTCCCATCAGCGCCTACACACCTCTTCATATTTAATACAGGCCTTTTCTCTACTGCCCCCTGTAAATTGACACTTATGTTACATCAAGTTACACCCAATATAAGATTAAACTACCGTAGTTCATGAAGAACAAGTACTACATGTTTTGCAGACTGCCATGTCTGCAGTTCCAATGCAGTTTTCAAATAGTAAGGAGAGCATTATTATTCTGCATGTAGCTTGAATAGAGAGAAGTCTCAGATTCGCAGTTGAAATATAAACCAAAAGGCAATGCAAGCTCTATGGTCGCTGCATAAACTGTAAAACTCTCCAATCCAAATCCTTTTTTTGAAAATTTGCTTTGATCAAGTAGTGTGGTGTACCCAGTCTAGCCTGGACAGTTCTCATGCAGTTTCTTTAGCTGAACATTTCGTAAGGAAAGAAATACTATCACAGGATCAACTGGAGATCTGCTGATTATCAGCATCATAATTTAATCCACGTTTTTTCTTCAGGTAGAAACTTTGCTTAAGCACATCTCAGAACAGCAATGGAGCAGAAAGCAGCAATCCCACATGTTGAATTTGGCTTCAAAGCACCTGTCACTTAGATTTGGTGTAAAATTACCTTCATTGACATCTGTCTGCCTTTCTATCTGTTTTGAAGGGTCTCATAATGTACAGGGAGGCAAGGGGTCTACCAGAATTACTCCACTGCTTTGTAAAGAACAGAAGATCATAATCCTTAGACCTGTCAGTTTGTCACTAGATCAGTGCCCCAGCTGTGCCACATTAGCCCTAGGGGAATTGTGAAATCCACATGAAGGCATCTGAGGTAGACCAGTTAAAAAGGTCCAAAAGTATGAGACTTGACCTGAGCTTGGAAGAGGTAATGCTAGATTATAGCAAGGGTTTAACCCTCCCTTCTCCAAAACTCTTACTAAATAAATAGCAACATATTTAATAGTGTGCTACTAGAGGGGGAGTGAGAGGAGGAGAGTATTGCCATTGTATGTTTTCAGGCAACGGATGAAATGGGACAATGGAGTCCAAACATCAGGAAACTATTAAAATGAATACATTCCTAGTTTCTTTGTAATTAATTCAGCATGTCCAATTTTGTATCAGAGAAGGGGAAAGAAAGATTTCAACCACTTCCTTTTATCTCAAGCTGTTTGGAAGAATATAATCTTTTAACACTGAAAAGAAGTGCCTCACTGCATCCCAGCAGACGAGGGTAATTTTAACTCTTCTACATGCCTAACTTGATATGCAATTCCCTATTTTCTCTGTGATACACAATTCCTAAATATCCAGGTTCACTTTAGCACTATCCATCCTCACTTTCTAGCCCTGCCCCCTTTTTTACTTTGTACTGCATTAAACAATACCTTGGAAACAGTTTTCACCATGTAATTCCCTAGGAGGACTTTTTCAGTGTGCTTGCTTTGTTGCACAAGTTAACATTTGGTTCAAATTTTAATGGTTATCTTCACATGCATAAGGACCAGAGATCTATTCTTTCCCTGTTCTTGAAATTTTAGGTTCTGGGTTAGACTGCGTTATGCAATACTTTCAAAAGAAGATTCATTAGGCAGCTATTTATATGCTCAAGTAACTCCATTGTTCTCAAGGTCCAACGGGAACAAACGAATCAAAGCTTGTGATTGGCCACAGTATAGATAGTCCTTTTGGGAGCTCTTCTGAAGTCATTCAACAAGCAAAGAGTAGCATGTGCAGGTAAAATAAGTCCTTGAAGTAACATTAGCCAGGATAATTATTTACAGCTTTCCTTTACGTAAGATTCAGGTGAGGTTTAGTTGAATTTTTTGGCTCTGAAAGTCTACCAAACACGAAACACTTAATCATTGCCTGCTGCCCTGTGTATAAACACATGATATACTAAATATTTGAGTGTACCTAAAAATTCATTTGAACATTCAGGAAAAACAAAAGTACATTTGAAGTTAGTTAGAATTGTGAATGCAAGGGAAATTTCACCTTCCATTAAGAGTCCACTATCAAGCTCCATCTAGAGAGAACAGGTACAATACACTTTGCACTGAAATCTTCCTTTATGGAAAGAATGAACTGAAAATTTTGAGTATTATTTGCTTGGTTTTTCTCTAACAGCCCTTAGATAAACTCATGTGAGAGGCAAGGTTCCATTATGCTACACAAGCTACATAGATAGCCCAAAGTGATTTATACAGTGCCACAAGACCTGCAGGAATGGCAGGGAGCAGCAAAGGGATCTCTCCCCGTTACAAAAGAAGAGCTGAGGTAGACTCTGATTACATGACCTGAACTAAGATGAGAGAGGAAATCTCACAGGGCTGTATACTCAATACAGGTGTTGGAAGTCCGATAACAGTCCCACCACCACATTACCATTCTACCAAATACTTTTGTGCTATACTGCTTACTTGTGTCAATATGTCCAAGTCCTTTTTTATTTGGATAGAGGCCTGTGAAAACAACATGCTATTTGTGAATATAGTTGTTTACTCAGACTGTATGGAATTGAGCTCTTACATGTTTTCCATCTCTCTGTTAGCTGTGGAATGATGGCTAGGATTGGCAAAGTTGAGTAATTGGCACACCAGATATTTGCAGAATTACCAAATATTAGCTACTATTATGCTTCAAACTAACTTACAGAGTATTGTATATCTGTGACTCAAGAATGGTTCTAATGATTAGCTCACATTTTGTAGTAGAAGAAAAGCCTTTGTTCCTAAAAGCATGGCTAGGACTCTGAAAAATCTGCAAAACCAGATTTTGATTTAAATGTTAGAATGATTGCCAAGCCAGCTTCTTGGATTTCTAGACTTTGATCAACATGTCCATGACATCTATGCCTATTGCTTTAATCAGCATCAGAAACCATGTGTGTGTTATTAGTAACAAATACTGTTAAATCTTACTCTTGGTTTACCATTGTGGAAACAAGATCAGAATTGCAGTTAACAAATAATATGTTGACAACACTGTTTTTTTCAAAGCAAACAAGAGATATATACTCAAAATGGCAAACAAAAAATTGGGCTTCTGCCAGTTCAAAATTTACCTGTAAAAGTTCATTGACACAGTTTAATCAATATGTTTTTTAATGTTTCCCAAATATTAAGACTTAGGTTGAAACAGCAGAAACAAGTTATTTGTTCAAGCAAAATAAACTAATGCTCTTTGGAATGCACACTGTACAAACTTGCATGTTTTGTTTAATGCTCTGCTCCTAAAGAATTGTGTTCCATTCTAAACATTACCCTACTAGAAAGATACTAACTGCAGGGCCAAGAAAGTAGAGGGCTATATTTACACTCAGTTTTAGTAGTACACGTATAAAAGTGAAATTAAGAAAGGGGAAATGTGCATAGGAGCAAACTGTTTACACCTCTGCCCACATAAGGTGACAGAACATACTAATTGTAAAATTGCAAGAGTACAGTATTTGATGACCATGGAGCAATAAGCAGATACATAGACAGCCTAAGCAGTATTATCCACTTCTAATTTTACATTTCTTTGGGAGGCCAGGCATCAGCTCCAGTAATTCATTGTCCCCTTTTCCCGAGCCAACAGACTGACACTGAGCAAGAAGGCTACAACACACATACTGCCCCAGAGAAGATGTTCTGAGAAATCATACCAACTTTATCAGAAGCCTGACTGTAATAGTTTCATTATTTGGGACCTCAGTACAAAGCCATGTCCTACCTTGATCAGATTTTAAGAGTGACAGTGGTACAAGTGTGATAGAAAGTTTCAGATCAACAATAACAACTCATGAGCTTTAACTGCCATGAAAAATATCTGTTTCTGTGAATACAGAGGTGTAAAAACTCTACAGTAGACTCCTCAGGCAGAGGTTGAAATAGCCCTAAGTCATGTGACAGACTAGACTCCTAACAAAATCCCTGTCAAATAAAACACTTACTGGCCTCCTCTGTTAAGATACACAAGTTTTCTTTGTTTTTCAGCCATGTCTTGTTCAGATACAGTTTTATTTGTCATAACTCCTTAATCTGAAATATCCAATGCATCCAGAAATTCAATAGCATCTATTTTTCAACAAAACAAATAGAATTTTTTACTTAAATAGTAATGTTGTAATGAAAAGTCTGCTCTCTGATAATTACCCCTCTTTTTCTTTTTTGACCTTTATCAAACACGACTTATCATATCACTAACACACGAATTAAAGTAGAGACAAAGCTGGAAAAAAGCCTTAATTTGGTTTCTGTATCCCCTAGTGCTCTTTCTATATTGCGTGTATTAATTAAAGATGTAGTGAGTGTTGATTTAAATACCTCAGAAGTCTCCAGTGTCACACATCAGCAATATCATACACCACAACAATGAACAGTGGACAAGCTATGTTAAAATTAATTTCCTAAAAATTAATATATGCCTGTGTATTCTGGTGATACTCAGATTTATATGAACACAAAAGTCAGGAAGGCCAAAAAAGAAAAGTTGGCAAATCTAAAGGTTCTCTTTTATATGCCATTTTGACACAAGTGTGCTGGTGTGTCCTCATTCTCTATGCAGCATACACAGAGCTGAGAGAGGTCAGAATGCTTCTGTGAATTTCCCAACACACTACAACTTGCTGCCATCAGGACTAGAGTGCCACAACACCAATGTCAGTACACCAGATCAGTGTAATTTCTTTTTCATAGTTTACTTGAACATACTGGGTATGCATTATCAACATTTCATCTTTATTAAAACTAAGCACTTAAATAAGTGTGCTAGGGTTTTTTTTAATGCCATCTCCTAGCTGTGCTGACTTTCAGTTGACAGAGTTGAAGGGTTCATATTTCAAAATACAGTTCTGACCCTCCCATTTTCACAAACCACTTGGGAGCCAATCAGTGCATCAGGCTGTTGTTTGCTATTATTGCTCTTCTGCCGCATTTGATGAAGCAGGCTTACAATCAGACCCTCACAGAGTGCTATGAAAGGGATCCACCTACCAATGCTATGCTGATTTCATCTTTTCCTGTGCTGTACACAGCCTTTCAGCTGTGCAAAACAAACTTGGGGGAAGATGAGGGAAAGAAAAGCATTAAATACATTGTTCCTCTGCATTTTGTTTTGAGGACGCTTTCAGCCCCATGTTGTTTATAATGAATCTCATTTTAAGCAGGGCATGGGGGAAGGGGGAATGTCTTATTTTTGCTGACTCTGCAAACTGATATTTTGAGGGAACTGTTTAGCAAAAGTAGAGAGTCCTTTATTATGTCCATCACTGCCAAGTGATTTGGCAGATTCCTCCAAGAGATGCACTGTCTGATAGGTTGACAGAGAGCTTGACTGGCCAGTTAACAGCAGAAAAGCTCAACTTAAACACTTCTCAAATCTTATTATGGCCAATTTGTGGTTTCGGCTGAAGAAAGAAAGAGAACAAAAAATAGAGGCAGCTGGTGTCAGTAAGGGGTGGAATATTGAGGCAACTTTTATTACTGTGTCACGTAAAATCCACTGACTTTGTACATTTGTTGGATCCAGCTAAAGCAAACACAGATTGGCTAGGTACACCTGCAACAGTGATTTTATTTGTCTAAGCATTTGTCCAAAGTCAAAACAACACAAAGAATGTGTTGCCTATGCCTAGATCTCAACATTGAGACATACTTAAGTAATGGCTAGTTTCTGGTCCTTCTAGAAAAATCTGTTTGGTTTTGATCCTCCCCAAAGGCCTGCCTGTTGTGAATGTAGTGAGTCCTCCAAATGTCTAAATGAAGACACACAAGGATTTTGCAGTGAAGGATAGAAACCAGGCCAAAGACTACCTGAGCCTGCAGGCAATGAGATGTTGTTAAGTGTATGTTAACATAGTAACCACAAAATATTATGCCATTATGAATAGGGGCATAACTCTGCCAGGTTAACTCTGGACATAAATAAATCCTCATCTGCAGAAAGAGTAAGAAAAGGTAGTGCTCAGTAGAGGAACCACAGGACCTAAATGCCAACCAAGGCCTATTATTAACCACTGCAAACAGAGCTGGGATGGGGAGGGAGTAGTAGGGTAATGGTTTAAACAAGGTAAATCTCCCATTCTGTAAAAGAAGAGTCTTTAAGTTAATACCAGCTGACAAAATGTGTCTTCTTGCTCTTTTTCGGCACTTAGTTAAGGAAAACCTCTGGTGAAAACAGTTGTTGCCCTCCAGCTGGATGAGCACTGAGATAGCCCTGCCTCACAGTGACAGGGTGCTGGAGCACCCTGCGGGGCAGGTCTGGCCTCTGCGCCAAGGAGCAGGCTGTTTCTTGGAAATGTTTATGCAATTCAGCTGTGCTGCTGCTGGAGCCAGACACTTTAAATAAAAAAATAAAAAAATAAAAAAATTAAAGAAAACACCCAGCCTCAGCTCTCTCAGGCCATTAGTGTATCTCGCTCAGGTTTTGCCTTCCACCAAACACTGTCAAATATCTGTTTTGTTTGGATCTGCAGGGTGGAGGGAGTTGGAGGGTTGCCTTTGCTGCTGTCAGTGCTTCCTAATGATGTTTCTCACTAGAGAAAATGAGCTTGCTTGTTTGAGAGTCCAAATTCCCTGTGGGGCACCGTTTGGGAAACTGAAGATATGGGAAGGAAAATAATATCTGTTAGGGAAACATATAAACATCCATAAAGCAGAATAGCAAAACACCTACAGAGGATGTTGTAGTTTTGCCAGCAAACTAATCAAAGTTGAGGAGGGAGCTGTGACAGTTGAAAAGTTAAAATAAAAATAAATCAGAAGTTTAGTCTAGCAGTTATAACAGGAAATTACTGACAGAGTCAGGGCTCCTACACTGTTTTCCTGGTTCTGCTTCCGATTTGAGAACTGAGAAGCCAGATTTTTAAAGTAGCTTCTAATTTGGAAAGCCTCCATTTCTGATGCCCAGCTGTACACACAGACCAGCATCTTCAGTGCCCCCCTGTGCATTTGTGAGGGCAGAGCATTTCAGAGCATTGATGTCTCTGAAGTCAGCTACCAGACCTGGAGAAACCCACAGATCCTGGCCCACCCAAAGCAGCCACCTCTGAAAGCTTCCTGTCTGTGAACTGTGGCTGGCACAGCATATTGCTGTGGGAGTCTGAAGTTTAAATGCTCTTTATGGCTGACATAACACATTGCTGTGGGAGTGTTATGTTTAAATACTATTTGTAAACATTTACAAGACTTCTAAGACACACTCTGTCTCCAAAGTCGGTGCTATTACTTTCCTTAAAAACGAACTCTGTGACCTGTGCATTTTCTGAAGGGACTGCTGCTTGGTAGGAGCAGTGAAGCTGTGTTCTCAGATCTGACTATAGAAGGAGTTTAAGTAGAGTATGCCTTAAAAAATCAGAAATAACTTGTCTTGTGTTCAGTAACATAGCCCCAGCTGAAACTGCAAATAAAGAAATCTGTGATGCCTCAGGAGGAGAGGAAGGGTCTCTCAGTCACGAGAGAATTCTGTACACAGGGTTCCTATTCAATTCCATAAGAATTTCTAAATGAAGAGAGCATGAAGTTCCTTCTTACACTGACTTGTCTTGTGGTACAAACTCAGAGGCAGAACCAAATTAAGTGTCCAAAATAAGAATGTCTCCCTGTATTGACATTTTCCTGCTCTACATTCAATTGCAATCTCTCATCCTTATCAAGGGACACTCTGGGTACCTACCAACATTAATTTAGTTGTGGAAGTCCAAGTGTTTTTTTTCCTTCTGTGCAATACTACTGCAAATACATGTGTCCTGGTGTCAGCATCATCTTTGCAGAGCCAGAATATTTACAGTGGCTTGTCAGATTGTCATGAAGCTGGAAG
>VYZS01037899.1:8968-21098 GCA_013400695.1 Neodrepanis coruscans
GAGCTCAAAAAAATTACAGAAAAATGAAGAGACAGGGAGAGTATGGCAGAGAACAAGATGCACAGAGGTGGTGTAACTTGTCTAATGCGATATACAAATAAGAGCTGCCTGGACCCCATCCTGTCACATATACACTGCAGGATGAACCTTTAACATTGGGAAGAAAAATAATTAATTTTGAAATTTTTTTGAAGTACAAAAGAAGAAGAAATTCAGCTTGGATGTTGTATAGCAGTAAGTCCTACAAAATCAATACAAGAGGTATTATCTGTCTGGCCTCAGAGATGAGAGAGATAATCACAATGTCTTTACTTAGCTGGTCATAATAGTCCTTAATGTTACACATCCTTGTTACTATGCCGTGTTAGGTCTTTCCTCTCCAGTAAGTATGACTCAAATCATGAGCCTTAGCCTACATTACTCTCAGATTTGAGGTTTCTCTACTCTCTTCTTCAGCATTTACAACATTTTCGCTAGAAAATGCATGTTTACAGGAGTACAAGAACAAAAGGTTGTATCCTAGATCCTGTTCTGTTCCATGCAGTACTTTGCTGGAGCTGCCATTGCTTTCCAGTGTAAAGTGACAGTAAGACTGCAGAGAATTCTTCCAGAACTGCTGTTCTCCATCCTCCTCTCACCTTCAGGGCACAGGGCAGCAAGGACCAGAACAGGCACCTTGGCAGTAACTATACACTTGGAGCTTCCTGCGAGAACTCAAAATATTCCCTTCTGGAGAGTAGTTGGCTCAGTGCCTTTGGGAATTGTACAGCAGTCATGGCTACAACTCAGGTTGTTGAGCACATCACCAGTAAAAGCAACTAACCATCACAAGGATGGTCCAGCATATCTTCTCTGTGTCTCCCATTTCACTTTCCCAGCAAAACGGACATTTTAATACAAGGTCTTGGTCTCTCCCCAAGCTGTTCAAGAGCCTTGTTCCCGAAAACTTGAAAGGCTGTGTCAAGCTGCTGAATGAAAATGGCAGTCAACAGTTCAACTCGTCAGGTGAAGGCAACATGTAGGAAGTTGCAGAAGGGAATCCTGCCTCTCTCCAGGGCAGTAAAAAGCATTGCTATTCACCCCACAGCATTCTCCAAGTGGAGTGTAAATTTCTTTGACCTTGTCATCAGCAACAGAGATGATACTAAAGTAAACCAAACAAAGTAAACAAACAAACCCCATAGTACTGCACAATATATGCTCCCAACACACTAATCTGCAGTAGACACTGCAGTGTGATCTGTACAGGAGATAAAAGAGCAATTCACACGTGAACTAAGTGACACAGGACTTTGAATCTCTATTCTAAAACTATGTTCTCAAAGACATTGATAGCGAGATAAATTATAACCACATGGGTTATAAATACATATTTATCCTACTAGATACAAACTTTATTTGCTTAACCTCAAAACACAGTGTGTCCCAGTCTCCAGTGCAGCTGTAGTTTCTTAACAGTGTCCTGAACAATCTGCTGGATTTCTTCAAACATGTTTTTTCAATTCATTTAACATCAGACAAGAGGAGAATGATCTTTTATACAAAATGATTTTTTGAAAGTTATTTTTTTTCCGAGAGAAGGCCAGAAGGGACCTTTTTAAATTACCCAACCTGACCTCTTTTATAATAGAAGCCACAGAACTTCCCTGAATTGATTACTGTTTGATCTATAGTGTAGCTTGTAAAGAAGCATCTAATCTTCATGTAAAAATCAACAGTGATAAAGATTTAGTGAAAAAAATTCTTCAGTATGTTGACCTCTTGTCAATTGCCCTCACTGTTGAAAATCGAGGCTTAATTTCTGGATTTATCTGCACTTGTCAAGCTTCAGTCTCTCCACACTTTGTTTGGCAGATGTTTTACTTTTGCTTCACAAGGATAACATGTGCATTGTTTATAACAAATGAGGCGGGCAGAAAAATGCATCTTCCTTTCAAAAGCTACGACTAAATATGAGTACGTGCCCAATAGCTGACTCATTCCCACATCTCAGCCAGGGCTGGTGCTACGAATTGCCTCCCTGATATTTAATGTCAAATGATTTGCTGTATCAAACTGAAGACATGGTTCCACTGTGGTTATAGTGTCTTTGAATCAGCTAACTTGGTTCTAACAGCAGCCTGGCCATTAATAATCAGGCTGATGGAGAAGGGAGGAAAGGACCAGCTCTCTTGAAACAAATGTGGATTCAGTATCCTTGGTGGTTGCAGAGCAATGTACACCAAACAGGAACAACCCAGGATGCTCCTTCTACAACCCAGCTCACATAGGTTATAAAAAACCATTTGAGAAAGTGGCAAATGCACAAGACCTTGGTAGTGGCCACAGCTCAGTCATATCCACAAACAGATAGGAAACCTTGCTACCTGCTCTTGACACCTTCTGACTTTCCACTCCAGCTACAGAAGGCAAAGGTCTTTCAGTCATGAGATGCAAGACCTGGCTCTCCTCATCATGGAGATTTCCATACATACAAATACATTAATACTGAGTGGAATTGGTCTGGCAAGGCTTGTCGAGTACACTTTCATTATCTTTGGAAAAATTCTTAATAGTCACCAAATTGGTACCTAAATAGCAACATCTAGTACAACAATTAACAAGTTAGAGTGAAGAACAGACCTTTGATCTAAGTCAAATTACTCTTTTGTCTGCTGCTGTAAAAAGCTTCAAAATTAAGTCTGCCTTTACCCACTGCTTATCTTTGAGTGATAACCACCCTCTTCTGCTGAGTTCAGAGTAATCCTTCCTCTATTCTTTTATGCAATATTTTTTTGCTGTTTTTTTTTTCTTCTTAGTTGGAAATCTATTTTATTTTCCAGGATTAAAAGATGAACCAGAAGCCTCTCATACCTGACCTTAGCAGAGTTCCAGGTTTTTTATTTCCCCAGAACCTACTGATGAATCAGTAACACCCAAAACAAAGCCCGACCTGGATCCTCTGTGCAGCCTTGGGCATCAGTGATTCATCAAGCCCTGCACAAGATTCAGCATCACTTTCAAGTCAGGACTTCACAAATGCAGAAAATGCTGTTTAAATATTTTGCTTTAAAACACACTTGCAAAGTTCAAGGCTACACAAATATGCTGCTAACAATCTGGAGCGTTAAGGTATTATTTTAAAAAAAAAGAGTTATTTATTGAAGTGATTTAAGTGCATTGCTGGCTGGCTGGTTTCAGTGAAGCTATTTCTCTTTGTGGATGTGCTGGTTTATGAATCGCTCACTCATCGTGAATCCTACTGGATACCAGAGGAATCCCATTTAAGCTTCTGGTAAGCAATTTGCTTGGTTTACTAAATTTTCCAGTCACGCATCTATGCAAAAGCTGCTTTTGCTTCCCACTCGAATCCTCCTTTCTGCCCGCTATTTGTCTTTGCCACATCTGTGTTTGCTGTGTGGCGCGGGTGATGCCATGCCTAGGATCCGCCTGATAACCACTATAGATCTTGGCTGCCTCTCAAGGGTGACCTGCCAATCAAGCTGCCAAATTTTTTTCATTCATTTTAGGCCAAATGCCCCAGCAGAGAAAACAAGTGGGAGGAAGGCAGTGCCTCGTCTCAGCCTCTCCTCTCCGTCGGCGCCAGCTTTGCCCAGCTATGGCTGGCTGGCTCCCGCTGCGGCGCGTCCCAGAGCGCACCCGGCGAAGCCTTGAAAGTAGCCGTGGCCAAACTTTTAAGTTTACTACTTAAGTTTTCTCCTCATGCTGTGTGCTTCAGTGTTGACAGTTAACTCGCATTTAAAACAACCCTGTGCAGCAGAGCTGTCAGCCGGAGATGTATCTGAGCCACACAGACCCTTTAAAATTCTTCTCTGGCTGAAGGGACATGAGTCAGCCAGGAGAGACCCTTACCTCTGGGTTAGGAGTCTGAGGGAGATACACAGCATAATCTTTTATTTTTAGTTTTTTTGGGGGGGAGCGCAGGTTTTTTTATTCCCAGTGTTACTATGCAAAAAAACTAGAAAGCAAAGAAAAACCAGGTCATGGGGAAAGGGAGAGAATTGACCATGTTCCTGGAAGAAGGCTCTGCACAGAGCCCAACACCTTCACCTAAGTGCTGTTGACCAGCTCCAAGCCTGCTGCTGGGGCTTGAGGCAGCTGGCTCTTCTTCAAGGGTCATATTTTACTGAATGGGGGCATTTTTAATCCTTTTAACACAGTCCATCCCTGCAGTCAGCCTTCAGCCAGGGTTCACACACAGCCACGAAGTAAGAAACTCACAAAAGGAATCCAGTTCGAGAAAGCAGCTCAGAAAATGAGTAAAAAGTGTTCAGATGCAAGGTATTCCTTTTGTACTAGAAAACACATAGACAATATCTACAAACCAGACTGTCCACATTAATAATTAAAATGTAGATTTTCCCTTTCCAATTTTACCTAGCTGAAAACAGTTTGATAAAATAACTCTTTATGAATAATCAACAGCAACAACATTAACCCAGCAAGCTATAAATAAAATAAGTGAAGACTATAGAGATTCGTCTGACACACGCACATGCACGCATGCCGCTTGGGAAAGACAAACTAAGACAAAACCAGAATGTAGACATTTCTCTGTGAGAAATGTAACTGTATTAAAAAAAAGAGAGAATGTAATTCAGTGAAAAAAAAACAGGAATACTTCTAGCTATCTTTCACGTCAGATCTTATCTTGTCCATATACAACAGGTGGCCTCACACATATCACTGAGCGTCCTTTAACCTTCCCTGACGTCCCATCCCAGCCCCGTCAGCCAGCAGCTTAATGCAAACCAGTACTGACAGATACTGTAGGCATTTGCTGAACACAATGAGAGGCTCTTTGGAGCGTCTGATCTACTTAGATCAGGGGTCTGCGCTCTGATTATTACTTCCCGTTGCCTCATCCACACTTTCTGAAGATTAAGGAATAGAACCAAACACCCCTGCACCCTCAGGAAAACAAACTCTTGTTAAGCTTAAAGAGAGAAAACTCCCAGAGAAAACTGCTGAGGGTGCCTTTGCCTGTTTGCTTTTGAACATTCTTGTCTTCATCAAAATGCGGGGTGATAATAACTGAGTCTGATTTTTAATATTTGCAACTTTCTGATTTATTTTAGATGTGTATTTGATAGTTCAATGTAGAGTTGACCTATTCCCATATCAAACCCCACTTGATGCCCTATGAAACTGACCTTAATGAAACCAATTCCCGTGGGTTTTGCCGTCAACGTTACATTAATTTACCAAGCTTATCTCTAAGAATAACAGAAAATTTTCAAATATGAAACACTATTTTATTCCCTGTTCACCAATTATATTCCAGAGCACTGCTGCTACACACAGTATGGGCTGCACAGCACAACAGGAGCTCTGCCAGTAAACTAAAATATTCATGAGATGTAGGGTTGTGCAAGACTGTTAACATGACTTGCCTCTCATTTAGCACACCACTGGGCTGTACTGATGGCAATGTCACCATTTCCAGATGACTCTTCCAGGCACCAGCAAACAAGGCAAGAAGGGAAGAAAGGAGGAAGAGTGAAGGCAGATGGGCATGCGGGAATATTTAATGGATGTCTCCTCCTCTTGGTACATGCAGACCAACAGCCATCCATCACCTTAAACAGCATTACCCAGAAGAACAACCAACTCCCTACCTAAAACCCAGCGAAGGTGATTAGAGGTGCTGAACACACAGCAATGAGATGGTATCAGCGTTTTGAAGACTGCAGCGGCGCAAACGAACACATCAGCAGGAAACATTGGGGGAAAAGCAAAGCCTATAAAAGTCACATTCTGCTGCAGATGTAATGGAGGAAAAATAAAACAACTGAACTGCTGGTTTCCCAGTTGGCAGGTATTTTACAATGTAAATGGCCCTGAAAACTTACTAGAGTATAAAATTGCTGTAATTTAAAAGACTTCTAATTAAAAAGCTATAACATTAACTTTTGGTCCTCTCCCAACCCCCCACTTCTTTTCCTTAAATATTTGCCTCAACTGTACAATAAAATGAAATAAAAAAATGTATCCAAGGAACTAAATCAGGGTGAAGATTTAGAAAGAGAAAAGTAAAAAATGCCAGAAAATACCTATAGGTTTACATTTACTTAAGACTCTTGAAATATACCGCAACCCAAAGCCTTCATTTTTCGTGAAATTCACTATGCAATTCCTTTTTTGCTCATTCCACCTAGATTGCCTTTCTGATTTCTTCACAGGCACTGCATAGGAAAAACAGCCATTAGCATACCCAGTTCCCACTGATAGCGTAGGATTCTCCCCTCATATGAGTTCTGAAGCAATAACCCACCTAATTATGCAGTGAAGAGTATTAAGGCTTCTTCCACATCACAGTAAAGCTCAGTATTAGTAGCTTCTCCTCCTGGCTTGGACTGAAGTTGTCTCCTTTCAATTTTTCTTTAAGTCCTCAAAAACTCACCACTCACTGGGGGCAATCTCTGTTGCCCCACTGGGAAGGACAGTCATGCCATGGTTGATGGCTGGAAGACACGGGTACCTTTCTGCTGCCTCATTCATCCCAGCAACCTGCTGACTTGCTGCATTTCTGCTGCTTTTGCAAAAGGCTTCACAATTTAGTACAAAATAAATTACTGGTGGTAGAGGTTCAGCTGCCTACACTTTAGTGTCTAGTGCTGATTTAAATGCCTGAGGTAACAGACATCTGCAGCAGTCTCGATGATACAACATAGGTCCTACAGGAGATGTACACCCTTCATCCACGTGAAGACCTGGGGGGGTGTACCCCACTACATCTGTAGGAGCCTTTTTTTTAAGGAAACTGAGTCATTTATTTTCAGTGAAAACCTCAACAGATTCTGTGTTGAATAAATGTCACACTAACACAGTCCTTCACCAAGGTATATGATGACAGCCCACAACTGAGATGAACTACATTTACAGGTTGGATACTTATCACAATTCCTTTCAAGTGATTCATGGCATTATTCCTCTGTTCACACTTATCCAAAGGTACCCACATTGCAAGGCCCTTTTGGACCTGTCCAGGCACATTTCCATTCNTAAAACAACCCTGTGCAGCAGAGCTGTCAGCCGGAGATGTATCTGAGCCACACAGACCCTTTAAAATTCTTCTCTGGCTGAAGGGACATGAGTCAGCCAGGAGAGACCCTTACCTCTGGGTTAGGAGTCTGAGGGAGATACACAGCATAATCTTTTATTTTTAGTTTTTTTGGGGGGGAGCGCAGGTTTTTTTATTCCCAGTGTTACTATGCAAAAAAACTAGAAAGCAAAGAAAAACCAGGTCATGGGGAAAGGGAGAGAATTGACCATGTTCCTGGAAGAAGGCTCTGCACAGAGCCCAACACCTTCACCTAAGTGCTGTTGACCAGCTCCAAGCCTGCTGCTGGGGCTTGAGGCAGCTGGCTCTTCTTCAAGGGTCATATTTTACTGAATGGGGGCATTTTTAATCCTTTTAACACAGTCCATCCCTGCAGTCAGCCTTCAGCCAGGGTTCACACACAGCCACGAAGTAAGAAACTCACAAAAGGAATCCAGTTCGAGAAAGCAGCTCAGAAAATGAGTAAAAAGTGTTCAGATGCAAGGTATTCCTTTTGTACTAGAAAACACATAGACAATATCTACAAACCAGACTGTCCACATTAATAATTAAAATGTAGATTTTCCCTTTCCAATTTTACCTAGCTGAAAACAGTTTGATAAAATAACTCTTTATGAATAATCAACAGCAACAACATTAACCCAGCAAGCTATAAATAAAATAAGTGAAGACTATAGAGATTCCTCTGACACACGCACATGCACGCAAGCCGCTTGGGAAAGACAAACTAAGACAAAACCAGAATGTAGACATTTCTCTGTGAGAAATGTAACTGTATTAAAAAAAAGAGAGAATGTAATTCAGTGAAAAAAAAACAGGAATACTTCTAGCTATCTTTCACGTCAGATCTTATCTTGTCCATATACAACAGGTGGCCTCACACATATCACTGAGCGTCCTTTAACCTTCCCTGACGTCCCATCCCAGCCCCGTCAGCCAGCAGCTTAATGCAAACCAGTACTGACAGATACTGTAGGCATTTGCTGAACACAATGAGAGGCTCTTTGGAGCGTCTGATCTACTTAGATCAGGGGTCTGCGCTCTGATTATTACTTCCCGTTGCCTCATCCACACTTTCTGAAGATTAAGGAATAGAACCAAACACCCCTGCACCCTCAGGAAAACAAACTCTTGTTAAGCTTAAAGAGAGAAAACTCCCAGAGAAAACTGCTGAGGGTGCCTTTGCCTGTTTGCTTTTGAACATTCTTGTCTTCATCAAAATGCGGGGTGATAATAACTGAGTCTGATTTTTAATATTTGCAACTTTCTGATTTATTTTAGATGTGTATTTGATAGTTCAATGTAGAGTTGACCTATTCCCATATCAAACCCCACTTGATGCCCTATGAAACTGACCTTAATGAAACCAATTCCCGTGGGTTTTGCCGTCAACGTTACATTAATTTACCAAGCTTATCTCTAAGAATAACAGAAAATTTTCAAATATGAAACACTATTTTATTCCCTGTTCACCAATTATATTCCAGAGCACTGCTGCTACACACAGTATGGGCTGCACAGCACAACAGGAGCTCTGCCAGTAAACTAAAATATTCATGAGATGTAGGGTTGTGCAAGACTGTTAACATGACTTGCCTCTCATTTAGCACACCACTGGGCTGTACTGATGGCAATGTCACCATTTCCAGATGACTCTTCCAGGCACCAGCAAACAAGGCAAGAAGGGAAGAAAGGAGGAAGAGTGAAGGCAGATGGGCATGCGGGAATATTTAATGGATGTCTCCTCCTCTTGGTACATGCAGACCAACAGCCATCCATCACCTTAAACAGCATTACCCAGAAGAACAACCAACTCCCTACCTAAAACCCAGCGAAGGTGATTAGAGGTGCTGAACACACAGCAATGAGATGGTATCAGCGTTTTGAAGACTGCAGCGGCGCAAACGAACACATCAGCAGGAAACATTGGGGGAAAAGCAAAGCCTATAAAAGTCACATTCTGCTGCAGATGTAATGGAGGAAAAATAAAACAACTGAACTGCTGGTTTCCCAGTTGGCAGGTATTTTACAATGTAAATGGCCCTGAAAACTTACTAGAGTATAAAATTGCTGTAATTTAAAANTCACCACTCACTGGGGGCAATCTCTGTTGCCCCACTGGGAAGGACAGTCATGCCATGGTTGATGGCTGGAAGACACGGGTACCTTTCTGCTGCCTCATTCATCCCAGCAACCTGCTGACTTGCTGCATTTCTGCTGCTTTTGCAAAAGGCTTCACAATTTAGTACAAAATAAATTACTGGTGGTAGAGGTTCAGCTGCCTACACTTTAGTGTCTAGTGCTGATTTAAATGCCTGAGGTAACAGACATCTGCAGCAGTCTCGATGATACAACATAGGTCCTACAGGAGATGTACACCCTTCATCCACGTGAAGACCTGGGGGGGTGTACCCCACTACATCTGTAGGAGCCTTTTTTTTAAGGAAACTGAGTCATTTATTTTCAGTGAAAACCTCAACAGATTCTGTGTTGAATAAATGTCACACTAACACAGTCCTTCACCAAGGTATATGATGACAGCCCACAACTGAGATGAACTACATTTACAGGTTGGATACTTATCACAATTCCTTTCAAGTGATTCATGGCATTATTCCTCTGTTCACACTTATCCAAAGGTACCCACATTGCAAGGCCCTTTTGGACCTGTCCAGGCACATTTCCATTCATTAACACAATTGCATTACCAGCTCTTCAGTCTCGTCCACTGAATACTGTATCAGTCCTGCTGCTTGGGAAAATATGGGACTGGCTGATGCACCAATACTGCAGCAAGATGCCACTTCACTTTCTTTATTGGTTTGTCCAGCTCAGTCTTGCATCAAATTTCTTGTGTAGTCCTTTGTCTTTTCATTATGGGAAACCACTGGAAATTGCATGAGATTGTATTACCAGGATTATGTACAAACTGCTAAATGTTTTCATTTTACACTGCATTCTGATGGAAGTCTCTGAAGGTTAGATACTAAAGTTATTCTGAATACTAGTTATTCTGAATCCAGAATAACTGAAGGGCAGATTTAGGTACTTCAATAAACAGTATCCTCAACATGCACCCATCTCAGTCTCATAACATAAAGGTATCTTGAGCGGGATGCAACAAATTGTGGGTTTCTACAATGTGTGGATTTCTCTACATTTCAGCAGATGGGCTTCCTTTGAGCTTCCCCCAACCCCTGTCTATTCAGTACATTTACTTTAGTTACTTTCAGTTGTACTAAAAATCTTTTGGCGAGCCACAGACTGTAGGGCTTTCTTGGAGAATTTTCCATTTAAGAGATATTGACCATGTCCCTTAAACAGTTTAGCTGCCATATGTGCTCCAGACAGTAACATGAAGATGTCTGTATTAAGTGATTCTGCTACAAGTTGGGTTTTTTTTCCTATTGCACCAGAATCTTATTACCCACACAGCATTATTACCTGTACAGCAGTTTGCTGTACATGGGCCCCTTTGCCAATCATAAAATATTAGAATGGCTTGGGTTAGAAAGGACCTTAAAGATCATTTAGTTTCAATCTCCCTGCCACAGGCAGGGACACCTTCCACCAGACCAGGTTGCTCTGCCAGTTCCCTCCACTGATAGAGATAGAATTATTAAAAATTGTAAGGACAAAGTAAAAAAAACTAACAGGACTTCACTTTTACACTGTTCTTTAGAACACAAATAGAAACTCAATGAGAAACTACAGCTCAGGTAGTATCTCACAGTAAAAAAGTAAATAACTGATACTGATTTATTTGTTCATATTGTGGAAATGGTGACAGCTGCACGATAAAGGGCTGAATAATTCACCTGTGCTTGCAAGGTAACTTTTAAAACACCACACTGTAGGGCTTTTAAAACAACTCAAAGACTTACTTCCTGTGGACAGAAATACGGGCCAAGAAACACTTTTTCTTAACATCCAGCTAAAAATATCCTCAAAAAACCCTCTAAGCCTAAATAAATCGAAAAAAAATCTGAATGGAAACAATATAAAAAATGGGGCAAAAAGTCAAAGCTCAGAGTTCTTCACCCCAAGCAAGCTGAAATTAAAAAGCAAAAATATTCTTAACCTGTGGCTTCACAGTGGCACCATTAATCCATGTCCATTCTCCCCTCCTGTATGCAATCCCCAGCGGCTCACACTCGCCTGGCCCATGACCTGCTACCCTGTCCTGGTGTGCACCTGCATTACTGTCAGCAGGGTACCACTGGTAATCACAGACCTCACTTAAAAATATCCTGGTGTTTGTTTCCAGTCCTTTCTAGGCACTTCTGATACCACTGCAGACTTTAATCAGCAAAGCTCTGAAGCAGAGCTTTAGAATTTCACTGCTGAATATGTTGCAGTACTGGGAATTACGGATTTTCTTCTGTGGCTTCATCTTACATGGAGGGATACAGGACTTTTGGACCATTTTTGTGTTCCTGGTCCAAGAGCCCAGAATCTGTGTCAGGCATTTGAACTTCACATACCAGGTACCATCTCTATATATATTTATACATTCATATATATGTATATCTCACAAAAGCCAGCAAATTCAAACGAAAACTCCCAAATGACAAGAACCTCATTAAGTATCCGCAGCCCAACAGGAAAGCTGTGGGAAGGAGCGAGTCTCAAATCCTCCTGCACTTCATTTAGGGTTGTCTGGCTCTGCAGCCCCACTGTGGGATGGAGAGCTAAGAGGCAGGTTTGTATCCTTGCTCACAGAATACTGAATGCTGTTCAGAAATGTTGGTGTGTTATAAAACAGCCCTGGAGACTCAGAAGTGTAAGTCTGAATCTCCTCAAACTGAGAAGGCAACTGAAGTAGGTCTTCTATTTCATAGGCTAGTGGTCTGATACTGTGGTTATTTTATAAAATTAAAGTATTTTTTTCGTAGTGCTTCAGTACTTGTAACAATCTGGGGCTTGACTGGTGCACTGAGAACTTCTCTGCCTTTTACAAGAGCAGCCTGGCTTATATCTAGAGGGAAACGCTCCTCTCCAGGGCCCAGCAACTTGTTATGCCAGCTCTCTTACAAACCCTCGTTATTCAGATCGAGATAAACCCAC
>VYZS01037902.1:11703-27160 GCA_013400695.1 Neodrepanis coruscans
TTTTTTTTTTTTTTTTTTTTTTTTTTTTTTACAGTGATAGGAATTGTCTGCTGTGTTACTTGTCTATGGAGCTTTTAATTAAAAGGTATGAGGGAATGGTGGCTGTGCTCTGGCTTGTGATGCATGATGATATCCATACAGCCCTTCATGTTGGCTAGTGTATCTCTTGTTTTCTTCTGTCTGCTGCATGTTCATTTCTATACAGTTTTTCAGTTCTCAGGGATGCCTTTTTTATCCTATGTTTGAAGCAGAAAAGTGTGTTGAGCTAAGGATGCCAGGTGATACAGGTGTTGAATACCTAACAAATGAAAATTGTGAAATGTTGCCTACTGCCTTGTGAGTGTTTCTGGTCTCTTCTGGTAAGGGTCTTTCAGAATAGGTGAAGTATGCTAAAATGGGTAGACAGAAGTTGTAGCCTAAAACCAGTGAAATTCAAAAATATTGGTGTTTCAGTGTGTGTAAATTGAATAGTTTAAATTTAAAAAAGCCCAAACAACCAAAAGCCAAAACCAACCAAATTAAAAAAAAAAAAATAGAAAGTCGTAAAAAAATTGACTTATTCATAGTGCGAATATGTCCTTCTATATATTTACTGCATTTGTTTTCAGTATATTTGAAATTGAAATATTTTCTTTGATCCTTGAATTATTTTGCTTTTCCTCACATGAATGAAAATCGAAGCCACCGGTATGACCTTGCAGATCTGGAATGGTGCAGTGTAGATTTGGCTGTCAGAGCTGGTTGACCCATAATGTGGTTGTTCACACTGCTCTTGGAACACTTGGGAGCTTAGCTGAGGAGTCTAGGAAGGCTCACATCACCTCTTCTCAAATGTCCTAACTGAAGGAAACAGTGTTTTAGGATTTTTAAAATCAGTTTCAAATGCAACATGTCAAGTAGCTTACGGATAAGTAGAACTAAACCAAACCAAACTATTTTATTTCCCCTTCAATAAAAAACATTTTGGAAACACTCTGCCACATAGCAGTCTGGATAGGAGGAAATTATTTTCATGAGAGGAGTCACTCCTGTAGAAAACAATTGTTCTGTTATGGGCTGAAACTAAAACTGGTCTTTTTTCCCTTTCCCTCACCCCGGCAGCTGGGGGGCAGGGCCGCCCATCCCTGGGCCACGGTGGGCGGAAGGGCCGCCTCCGCCCCATTTCCGGGCTGCTGACGTTGCCGGGTGCCGCCAGACCCGGCCCGGCTCGGCGCTCCGCGAATGTGCGGTGGGTCTCCCATGTGCATGAAATTGAATGGAGCCAGTAGTAGCCCTCTCGTGATGGGGGTGGCCGCTGCGGTGGGCGGCTGGGGGTGGCGCGGCTCGGGCTGGCCCGGGGGTGGTGTCGGGACCCCCAGGATGCCATGCGGGGCCATGGGGGACCCACACTTCCGACCTGGGGCCAGCGCCACTTCCAGCCCAGCTCGACACTCCGCGTATGTGCGCGGGGCCTTACTGGGGGTGGGTCCCGGGCGCTGACCGTTCAATCCGAGAGGGTAAGTCACCCAGGGGGCGGCTGCGCATGCGCAAAGGCTGGACCCCTATAAAAAGGCGAGCGGGGCTGCCATCTCTCTTTCTTCGCCAGAGCTAGCCGGGGCAACATCTCTGCTCATCTCTGTGGCGAGTTAGGCCCCTGCACGTGGGCTGATTGGCGACTCCAGCGACAGCAGCATGGATTGAGGACCACATCTTTCCATCAGCAGTGGTATTCCTTCCTGGGAAAGGGGGGTGGATGTTTGTGGGGTTTTTAATTGTTCCCGTGCCTTTTTAGAGCCCAGCAGAAATCTAGCGCTACCTTAGAGTTCTTCTAATCAGCCACGGGACCCGGAAGAGCTGAGGTCGCAGTCCTTCTCTAATTATCCCGGTGCCTCTTCAGGAGCCCTGATAGAAAACCCGGCGCTACCCTAGAGATTTTCCCATCCAGACGCGGGGTCTGGGAGAGCTTAATTTGTCTGTCTTTTGTGCTTTATTGTCGGTTTTCTGTGTGTGAAATAAACCTTGTTATTTGTTTGTTTTCTTTTTTTTTGGGTGTATGTGGCTTCTCTCGGACCTCTCTTGTCAGTACCACGCTTCCTAGTGGTACCATTTTTTTTCTAAAGGCTAAATCCAGATACCTTGCTGCCACCTGCTGCTGTCACACAGAGTGGCTGAAATAGTTACCCATTGGATTGTGCTAGTTTTGTGATACTGTGCTTTCTAAACAAGGAGAAAAGATTTAGTAACTGATGCAGTTTCTAAGGAAGTACATGAGATTTTGTTCGTGAGACTGAAAAACAATACAAAACTCTAATCTGCTGATTAATTTAATAGCCATATAAAAATGGCAATGATAGACTATTTGGGTTGTACTTTAACTTGTGAAAATACTTACATTAAAAAAAAAAAAGTGGGATTAGACGCTATGCCCAAAATGTCAGCTGGAGGTCTATTAAGGTCTCTGCTTTACATATGCTTACATAGCTGCCACTCCCCAAATCTCCTGCTTACATATCGTCATAGTAGCATTCACATAGCTGCACTAATTAAAAAAAAAAAAAAAAAAAAAGACAGCTATCAGACTGTTGCTCTAACCAGAGTGAAGATGGTATAATTCTCAGAAGAACTGGAAAGATTTTCTCCCTCTCCCTAGCAGGATATCAAAAGGCTGCAAAACTCTTCTAGGGTGAATGAAATATTTGTAACTGAGGAATAAAACCAAGTGGCTTCTGTTTAACTCTGTAAGACAGAGAAGTGTTGAATGTGGATTCCCTTCATATGACTGGTCCTGATAGTTACGTATGGTTGGAGAAAGGCATCTCAAAGCTTCTTTCAGATTTTCTGAAGATTTAGACAGGTGAGATATGGTTTTATAAGTTTATATCAGAAAAAAAAAAAGAGAAAATAAAAACTAGCTGTTGACTGTTGCATAATGAAAAAAAAACACAACACCATAAAACCCCCAAAAGATAAAGATCATTGATAATCTGATGCATCAGAGAAATATTACAAGCTGAAGCCCCAGGCCTTTTATCTCCTCTTCCACCAGCCCTGCACCCAACACTTATGCCTTGTTAAGTTCTTTGGGACAATGCACCAATGAAGTCCTTACTTTCCTATCTGAAAACATAATTACAATGTCCTGTAGGAAGCCAGTTTATATGTTTTGCCTGTAAGATTATATTCTGATTAAAGTGAAAGGAGAATATTAGCACTGCATATTTGATTGTTCATTTTGCTTAATTGTTAATTTGGTTTGTCAACTGATATATTTTCAAACAATACCAAGGTTTGCTTTTTGGGGTTTGTGTGCACTAGCCAAAATGTATGAGACTGTGCTGGGTTTGGTTTGTAATCTTAAAAAGTCTATGACCAGTCACTCATCAAATTTCCTGCTGTTATTTCTCAATATTTTCATATAAATTCTATGACACACATCCTCAGTTTCCCATATAAAATATTCTGATGGTTTACAATATGTTCTTCATTTTATGTTTTTCACTCTGAAGTTCAAGTAATTAAAGTAAATAACAATTACGTTATAGAGCTGTAAATACACCATATACAGGCTGTAGAAGTAGCACAGTCGAGCTGTGCAGCATGAATATGGGCCAGCCTGCACTACTTGGATTCACAGTGAGATAATGGACGCTTGCCTTGTTCTATTTGTTTATTTGTTGACATAATCTTTCTTTTGTTGTCATTTATGGTGTCAGTACGTTGTGTCCTGTGCTTTTGAAAGATTTGACATTCTTCTATCAAGATATAGCTTGGAGGAGGAGACTAAAATCTTTCGGAAGGCTTTATACAAAAAGTTACAACACTGTCTCATTAAAGTCAGAAAAACCTCGACATTTTCATTTTGTTTTATTTCTCCCTAAGATGAAATGAAAAATATCATGTAAACAATAGCAGAAAGAAATATACTGGTTACAAAAATATTGAGAATACTATTTCAGTCTACGGGATTTTTGGGGTTTTTTTGCCTTACTAGTAAAATTTCCCCTCTTTAGTGGGCTTGGATGCAATCAATACTATATTAATCTGAAGCCTCAGTAAAAAAAAAATTAGGAAAAAAAGCTTAAAACATTTAAAATACAGTATTTTATTAGCTAAAAAATTAATGTTAAACACCTTGCTCTCATTTTATTGCTGACTTTTTCTCTTCTGTCCGTATAAACAAGTTTTGCCAACAGCATGAGGGGAAACATAAATTCAAGAAAAAAAGAATTCCGAGTATATTAAATGCAGGCAAAGAGGACAGAGCTTCTGCAGAACTGTGATTCTGTTGTCATGTTAACTGAGAATAAAAGCTTCAATATAATAACAGGACTACCTTGTGTAAGGTCTTACCTAAGACACTGTGCAGTTCGAAGGGGTTGACTCTAGCAAAAATGTGTGGAAATGTTCTAAAGATGTTGGAAAACAGGCCCTGAAGGGACTGACAAAATCACCCAAGATATCCAAGACTGTGAGCATTTGTTTCCTGTCTATAACCAAAAACTTGTATTACAGTGAACACTAGGGAAGGGCAAAGAGTTATTCAGTAAATTCAGTAAAAAATAAATAGGTAAAAGTAAACCAGCTTGCTCTTAGGCTGCAAATTCAAAACAAGCTTCCTAACCTGTGATGTAAAGCTCTTCTGTAACAACATTCTAATGGGAAAATAGGAAGAGAAAAAGATAATATCTTTTCAAACTGAACTTAATAGTGATTTTGAAATTATTCTATGCTATTTTTAATAATGAAAAAGAGCCAAATGCAATGATGCCAGGGATCACTCTAGTCCAGTATTTTTACATTTTTCTAGGCCATTAAATATAACATGGTAATGTATTTTCAGTTCCAGAAGCTAAGTAGGAGAAGAGGACTTTACAGTGCAATGGTCAATAAAAAAAGTTTTGCACTGTGGGATTCAACTCCAGATCAAGGTAAGAATTAAATATTTTTGTTTTTTGTATAAATTAGCTACACAATACTTCAGTTAATTGTTTGTAGAATGAATAATATTAATGCTCAGAAATACAGCTGTATCCTACAACATCCAACAAAATCAATTCAGCTGAGTTTGTTTATTATTACCTATGTTCCAGATTCAAGTTTGGAATAACCAATCTTTGGAACAAAACCTGAACATGACTTTTTACCTGCTCTGATGCTGTGATCTCTCTTCCCCTTGCATCTTCTTGCCTGGTATTTCTGACAAACAGATTCAGCTCATTCTCATCTAAATGAAAACCTAATTCTGGAGCTATAAACTCCGTGACAATGTGAATGTAAGAGGATCTCTATGGATACATGATACTACAGTTACATTACTAGAATTGTTCAGATCATATCCGCAAATTTATTTTTCAACTAAGTAATAGCATATGCAGAAAATTTCCACAAGGTGGGGATAAAGTGATGTTTCATGTCAAGAAGTTTGCTTTGTAAAAGTCAATTTACAGTTTACACTCCTGCTTGAAGTCTATGGAAGAGAAATTTCATCTTAAAAATCAGGGATTCAAATAAAATACTAATGAAAGTACAATAGCTTTTCACTGAGTGTTGTAGGGTACAATGTAGGCTTGTTTTAATAACTTGAATAGTATAATCCAAAGGATTATTTAGTACTGGTTTAAAGAGAATTGTATCCAATATTTTCCCCTTTGTTTGATGTAAAATTTTTTTATACTTCATTTGCCTAATTTTTTTATCCTGCATTTAAATGTCATTATTCTAGTTTTATAATTATGAAATATGATGGTTTACAAAAATTCATCTTATAGTTCTTTTTTCAAATAAGAATGCTTCTTGCAGAACAAAACAAGAGAAAATTAAATGCAACAAATTTCTAATACACATAAATCAGATCTATGGAACTTATGAACTAAATATAATGCGAATAAAAGGTTTTACATCTTCATGGTATTAATGAATTCTTTTACTAGAATGTTTTGCTTAGTTTGGCCAGTACTTAGTTCAGCTGAGACATAAATTATTTAAGAGTTCACCCACTTGATTGTTTAAAAGGTTTTAGTTATTAATGAAGAAGGTAAACACTGGATTGAACAAGAGCTATAGGAAACAGAAAGTTCATGTGTTTAGAACCAGGGTACCAATCAACCATGTTAATTTAACTATGTGTTGTGTTACCCACCATTAGAAATTAAAGAAATACTACATATAATGATTTAAAACAAAAGAGGAATGGGTCAAAATCTAATCAAAAAGAGTCTTGCATACATTTGCCTGTTTGTAAACTGAACACACAAATTTCCAGTTTAGATTAATTATACATAACTGTGACAGGTTATGTCAAGGTCCAATTCTTTCTGGACAGATCTTTTAGATATTCCACATAAAATGAGCTTAATGTTTTAGTACCATATTTAATACCATATTTTCATTTTTGCAGATACTATTTTGATTTAGCAACATGATATGGTAATTTATTGAAATGACAATTTAAACACAAGAATTGCAACATGCAGGTGGATCACAATACATTTGTGATCCCCATGACCATTGTCTGTATGCTCACTGTCACAGCACTGGCACCTCCAGTTGCTGGAAGGAATATGGAAGCTGAAGTTTGCTCAAGTCCTCTAGTGTCTTCAAAGTCATTGTATTGATGTGCGGATGTTACCCTCAGTTCCTCTATGTTAAGCTGAGCCAGTAAACACTTCCCTCTGAGGGTCTGGATAGGTCAGGAGGATATTTGCATCTCTTCTGATGTGATCAAACTGGTTCATCAATAAATCTCCACTTGACACCAGAGTTGTTATTTTGCACTAGAATGATAGACTGGGCAGGAAGTGTAGTGATTGGTACATGTGCTGGAGACCCACTAAGTGTCAATATGTTACAGCTGCACAGTAGCCTGGATCTGATTTGTGGATCCTAAATATTAGACTTTTGATCTATTTTTCCTGCATCTATTAATTATGAATTATGCCTTTATCATGACATTTCTATCAGTTTTCTTTTATCTTGTTGCTAGGGACATACTCAGGTTCCAGTCATAAGCAGCACCGTAAGTTTAGTTCACACCATATAGATTTACATATTGCCTTTAATATCTTTATATTCTTTCTCTTTAACACTGAAAGTGTCCACTGCATACTTTTTCTTGTTTTTTAAGCCCATAAACCACTTTTTCAGTATTCTATTCTGAAGTTGCTTATGAATTATATGTTCAAGATCAGATCCATAATGTGGTTCTAGTAACTAATATTCATATTTTTTCAGACCTGTGTATTAATGTTCTGTCTTAAAAGCTTGATTTTAAAAGTATTGCTCTTGATTTTCTGAATCATGGTCTGTACTGGCCAATTCTATTAGTAAAAAGATGCATCAGTATACAGCTTTGGCCAATCTTCTCATGACGGAAGTTCTTTGTAGGTGGAAGAATACTTTTGCTATCTGTAAGGCATAAACACATTAATTGAAGATATTTAATTGTATACCTTCCTTAATAACACCTTTATTAGCTGCTAGCAGCTCCAGTCATACTCTTGGGTCATTAACTTTGATACAAGGAAAAGCACAATTTTTTTGTAATCAAGGAACTAATAAAACAGTAGTTTGTGTATCACAGGACAACTTAAAACAGCAATAAAGGTCTAATGAATTATTCACTCTTTCCTTTTAAAGGTTGAGTTTAGATTATAATATCAAATATCTGGGGAGCGAAACTGATAACAGAGGGACCATTCTGATCCGAAATTTATAGTTTGCACCAAGAAATTAGAATGAAGAAATAGAAAACAAGCAGATTCACAGGGGTGTTTCTGTGATAACAACATTTTGTGTTTCAAATGAAACCTATTCCTTAGGATGATTGTGAGTAAGCAAGATCAACCTAAACTAGATTTTGCTTTAACTGTTTTTATAGCACATAGTCCCACTGCTGAGGCAGACAAGTACAAAAAGTAGCCAATTTATTCAAGATGGGCAGACAGCTTTATTTCCTCTGTATATGCATTGTCATTAGACTTGGTACAACAGGTTCCCTTGTCACAAGAAAGGCTGGTGAGGCTATGGAATCCTACAGTTATCAAAAGCGTGCCCACCTGTCTTATAACAGTTCTTTTGGAACTTTGTGTCCTGGATAAGATTTCAGAAAATTGTTAAGGTAATACCACATAGTAGAACCTGATTAGGACCCGAATTACAATAAATAGAAACCTGGGTCCTTTCCAAAGCCTTCTCAATTTTAAGGTTGGAGAGAGGATTTGAATTCTAGAATATAGTGAAGCCTCCTGTAGAAGGTGCAATAATTTTGGAAATCTCTTAGAAATGTGTGTGAAAACCTCCTCAGTGGTAGGGGAAAGAAATCAAGTTGGCTAGAAGCTGTTTGTAATCTTCAGATTATACTTTTTTATTTAACTAAAATAAACAAATGAACAAACAAAAAAACCCCACAAAACAAAAATCCATCTACAACAAACACATATCAGAAATGGGCTGTACTTTCTTAAGTATATACTCTAGCAGTATATACCATCATGCTCTTGAATTCAGTTTACCTTGGGGTTTGTACACATGCTGCTAGTCCTCCTCTTTCACAGTAACAGTAATCCAATTTCACGTTCTTTTCTCAAAGTTATTATTCATGATTGCAGCGGTACTGCAAATCATGCCTTCATCTAAATCTTGCTTCTCACTTTTATCATCTCAACGCAGTATTTCATTGGTCCTATTTTGGTATCCTGAGCAGGAATGCAAGCCCAGGACTGCCAGCATTCTTTTATAAGACCTTGTGAGTGATTTGGATGAGAAAGCTAAGAGCTTCTAAGAAGCTGATTGATGTTAACTGACAGTCAACTGACAGTGAAAATCTATTGGCCAGCAACACAAAACAGCATATACACAATTACTGTCACACAAGACCTCCCTGTGCTTGTGCCATTTCGTAGATGTCAAGAAGCTGGCTGTATGTAGGTGGTTTGAAATCCCTGGATAAGACTGTTCAGCAAAAGGTGGCCTTTTTCTGCCTAATCAAACGAGTTCTTTTTTGTCTGTTAGTGCATATTGGATTAATGTCCTTAGACAATCAAGATGCAATACTGTCAAAGTACCTGAGGCAACTGGATTCGTACCTCTGTCAGAGGAGTGGCACTTTCTGGCATATGGCTTAGTGAGGCTTGCCAGCAGATATCTAAGGCATCTCCAAATGTACAGTTAGACAAACTTTGCTGTATTTTCTTTCTGGTTGGGATGTTAATTTAAGTAAATGAACAAAAAGAACTGCTACTGTAATTTGCTGAAAAACATGTATGGTGATTTGGGGAAAGAGGAAGACAGGAAGAAAAATAACTCCATTCCTTTCCTCAGATAGGTGAGGGGCAGAGGGCAGACCAGCAGAGTGCCAGGCTGGGCTGGGGAGGGGATACCTCTTTTCCTTGGTTTCCCATCAGCCCCTGGGGTTGGGGGATACCTGGGAAGGGAGGGTGGAGACTCCCCAGACCACGCGGAGAACACTGGGTGGGTGGACTGAGATGATAAAAGAACTGGGGACCAGCCCTCTGCCTCTTTTGGGTGTGGCAGGGTTAGGGCTCTCCGCACTGCTTGCCTGGAAACCAGCATGACCCCCGCTGCTCCTGCCACCCCCTGTGGACTCCCGAGGTCACTGGGCACTGTTTTCCAGATGAGAAGACCCCTGAGAACCCCCCCCCCAGATGCTGCAGCCCCTCTGGAACACAGTATGTTCTCCACTGAGGCTCTGATTCATGTGTCCTCATCTTTAAGCCTTCTCCATGTTCCTGGGGGTCCCCCCGTCCCTCTCAGTCCCTGGACTGGGTGCCACCAGCCCATCCTCACTGCAGGGGCTTTTCTACCTGGCCATGGCACCCACCACTTTGTTCCTGTTCGCAGGTGGCTCCTTCTCCTGCGGTTCCTTCCCGACTGATACACAGCGCCCCCTGCCGGCTGAAACGTAGCAACTGCACCCGTGTGCTTCAGAGGGACTCCCGAGGCGTGATTGCAGCTCCTGTACCACAGCACATTGCGACTGCCGGGGGCATAAGGGACAACTGTGTTTTTCAAGGACATTGATTATTGGTTGTTTTTTTTTGTTTTGTTTTTTTTTTTCCCTTTTGTTCACCACTTCAATAACAGATTCATATTGGTACATTCATATCCACATCCTCACACCCATCCGTACTCACATCCCCCTATATGTTCAATAAATTGCTGCCTTTTCTATATGTCTCTCGTCTGTTGATAACACCTAATATTGTCCTAAACCAGAACAATACATATGACTTTTATTACCTTGTGAGCTACCAGATTTTCACAGAAATAGAGTGAAGGGAGAAATTTAAATTAAGTTCAAGGGCAGCAAGGTTTTTTTCTACTCTAAGAAAACACTGCCAAACACTGGAATCGACTGCTTAGAAAGGCTGTAGAACCTCCATCCTCTGACTGTGGAAGCACACCAGTAGGCAGTTTAATACTGTTGGCAGTAGCCAGTAATTCTCAACACTGGCAATTTCTAGTCCATCAACTGCACACCAGTAACGTCTGAAAAACTGCAGCTTCATAGCAAGAATGAGGTTCAGCTACATATTAGTGCTAGAGCCTGGATCTCACAATAATTTTTCGGGAAAGTTCAGCTCTAGAGTTCACAATTTTCCCACTCACTCCCACTCTTGTATGTAGTAGGTATATTTATACACCCTCACTGAAAATAGTTGAAGGAACTGGATTGTCATCATGCCTCTTCTCCTTTTTCCTGTTTATTGCTGTACTTCAGCCTTCCAGCAGCCTCCTTTTGCCAAAACTCTTTTACTGCCCCAGGTTTTACCTCATGCTTCTGTTGATTCTTAATGCCACTGATGGTTGTGTTTTCAGTCTGATGTTGACTCCTCTAGTGAGAGTGTGCAGCCACTGGCAAAGCTGAACTCACCAGCTCTTATCCATCATGCCTGCTCCTTCCCCTTCCTGAACTTCCCATTGTACTGCTGAAATATAATGCTGGTTCCCTTCCCCTCAGCCAAAAGATGGCTCCACTGGTGTTCCCCCTTTCGACTCAAATGCTGTGTTTTACGTACCCCATAGTTCAGCCAAGACCCTGTATAACACAATTTGAGTTCAATGAAAAGCAGTAAGTAAGCATTTAATCAGATTTGCCACATATAACATGAAGGAAAATCTCTCATTCTGTATAAACTTCATGTTTAATAAAGGATGGTCAGTGCTTGTCCTCCATAAATTCCCTGACAATCCTCCCAGAACAAGGACTTCAAATGTATACATGGCAGTATATATGTATGTGCATATGTATCTATATATATGTGTGTGTGTTTTTATAGTAGCCTTTGAACTAGTTCAAAGGTGAAGGGTTTGAGCTCTGGATTACTTTTATGACATTATCTTTCAAAAGTAAAAAAAAAAAAAACCTCAAAAAAACCCAACCCAAACCAAATAGAACAACCCAATAACAACAACAACAGCAACAAAATTCACAAACAAAAAAAACCACCAATCCAAACCAACCAAACAAAAAAAGGTAAAAAATATTTCAAATCCAATAATATACCATAAAGAAAATTATATTGTTTTTATTTTTATGAAGAGATATAGATCCGTAAAGTCTCTGTTCTCTCCAAAATCAGACAACTGACTTTCAGATGTGTAAATATGATCTGAGGCAATATTAAGATAAGCATCTACAATGAATTCTCAACTTTTGTCAGGGATTTTCAGTTAAGAGGCTACAAACTAGCAAAGGAGGGAAGAGGACATGTCATGTGTGCTCTGCCCAAATTATTAGAAAGTCAATATCTAAAAAAAGAAGGCTAAGACTGTCACCGAAGGAGTTCATTTGAAATTAAGAAGCCAGTGAAGAAATATTCAAGAAGTCAAAAGTGTCTAAGTCAGAGAAATCTGTCATGGTTACACAAATATTTTCTTTATAGCTCTAGGTAAACATACATATACCAATAACTTTATTGCAATTCATTGCTGCAGAAAGGAAGTGAATGAGAATCAATACTTGCTAAAAATATTTGAGTACTGAAGCTGAAAAAAATTGCAGCTAGCCAACAAATGTAACAGCCATACAGCTACAGAAAGAACAAAATTAAACTGTAAATTTCTGAAGTTTGTGCAAAAGGATTTATTTTGGAACTGACTTAGTAAATCACTGTCTTAGTTTTGGTGTTCTTCCTAACATTGCAGATTTAGCTCATCTATCAGGTTTCAAAAATCTGAAAACTCAGCTGTCACTTACGCAGTGTAATGTAGCCACTTTCACAGATGATGTTTCATATGAAAAGTTAATTAGTTAATTTTCCACTGACAGAAAAAAGGAGCAACTGGAGTGGTTGCTTAGGAGTTAGAATGACCAGGCACCGATGTCACAGGAAGCTGTCTTATGCAGGCTCTTCACTGATGTTAACTTTTCGGTTCATGCATAAAAGATTTCTTAAAATTCAGTAGACATTTTCATGGTATTAATCAACGAGGGATCAGCCCAGAATAGCCACAAGGTGTCATTGTATGCATGCTAAGATAACTGCTGTTGGGGTTGAAAAAATATAAACAAATAACATAACTTAGAAACCACAACTATTTTTCTATTTAATAAATTAATCTACAATAAAAATACAAAGAATTATTTTATCATATATTAGAAATATATTTTGAAACATTTTCCTTAGTTTTTATCTGGCCACTTGTGCATACAGAAAATTTGAGTATGCTGGTTCTTCATATCAGCACTTCAATATCAATATCAATATCAATACTGTCAGCCTTATGGAAGGCATTCACTGTTGGACCAAAAACTATTTTAAAAGAGATGAAACATATGCTTATGTGAGGCAAAACCAACAAATAAATAAAATACCAGAAAATAAAATAAGAAAATCATAGAAACATTATGAATGCTTACAGGTGTTAAAATATTCTTTTTCATGCAGTCTTGAATTTAAATTATTCCTTTGCAAGGTTTCCCACACATAGAAAATTAAGATTTTACATTGTACAAAATTCTTGAAAGCAGAGATTTGCATTTTTTTGAGTTCCTTGTGAATATGTAGATACAATAAAGACAACTTTTTTTGAGTGGACTATAATATTCTCCNACTGTCAGCCTTATGGAAGGCATTCACTGTTGGACCAAAAACTATTTTAAAAGAGATGAAACATATGCTTATGTGAGGCAAAACCAACAAATAAATAAAATACCAGAAAATAAAATAAGAAAATCATAGAAACACTATGAATGCTTACAGGTGTTAAAATATTCTTTTTCATGCAGTCTTGAATTTAAATTATTCCTTTGCAAGGTTTCCCACACATAGAAAATTAAGATTTTACATTGTACAAAATTCTTGAAAGCAGAGATTTGCATTTTTTTGAGTTCCTTGTGAATATGTAGATACAATAAAGACAACTTTTTTTGAGTGGACTATAATATTCTCCCCAAATAAGAACATTAAGAAATGAAATGAAGATTACCTTTGGTACAATTAAGGTAAGATTTTGGACCTGATTGCTTTTTGTTGAGCTCCCAAGATCAATTTAATTATGAGCCAAAAGTTTTACATGAAAGCCTATATTATTTGAGGGATATTGAATAAGTCACGATGTAATTTAGATCTTATGATATTTAACATTTAGATGTCTCACCAGTTATAAAATTTCCAAGTACCCCACATAAATACTGGATATGGATGTATATAGGAATTCAGGGATTCATATTAAACGACAAATCAGTGAAACGCAGATAAAATAGTAATAAGAAAGTCTGATTTGTTTCTGCATCTTGCAGAGATTAGAGTGCTCATTTCAATGACTTTGAAAGGATCTTCTCTCTTCTGAAGCTCATTTAGGTTTTACTGTGCTTTAGTATTCTGCAAAGTACTATAAACAAGTTCACTGTTGAGAAATGTAATTTCATTGCATTGAGAAATGCAATGTAATTAATGCTGTAAGAAAAAGAAAACCAAACAAAACCAAATCAAAATCACCTTACCAGATGTACATTCAATATATTTATTAGGAAAAGAAACCTGGATAAACACATTGACATACAGTGATCTGCGCACAAAGTCTAGAGCTGTAATGCACAGGGGAGCAGAAAATTCTTTGCAGTGGTTGCAATATTGCTCTTCTAAGAATTATGATTCTGTAAAAAAATTATGACATTTCAGAATTTTCTACTCAAAAAGAAAAAATATAACTTTTCTTATTAAAAATCAATACAGTGTAAGGTTTTCTTTTTATTCTGATACCATAGGTATTTCTCATCTAGTTTCTGTATATGACCTGGATGGATTCACTGTTTTTCCTAAGTTAACCCATTTTCTGTTATATTAATTAAAATTACAGTAATTGAATGATCCTCAGAGTCTGTGGTCTGACCCCCAGTACATTAATTAGGAAAAATTCCAAAAGAACACTTATTCCTAAATATAACCTTTTTTTTTTTTTTTTCCACATTAGATAATTACACATTTGTTCATCACCTCTTAGATATTTTACGAACTTCAAACGTAATTATTTTGGCTATGTGAAAAAGAAGAATTATTGTGAAAGGAAAAAGTAACATTTTTGTTACTTGCAATAACACAGTTTCCTTGGTACTGAGTGGATTACATAGAAATGCTACTTATAAAGTGACAAATGGTTTTTACATTATGTCAAGGAATATTTCTTCTTTCATTATGAGAAATTGTTTTATGCTTTTTTGGACACATATTTTACAACAGCTAATAAGGATAATAAGCTTAAGGATAAGGGGTATAATTTTTCTTGTATAATGCCATTTTAATTTTGCAATAAGAAAAAGAAAATTAAAAAATTAATTAAAACTATAGCCATAAAGCACTTGATAAAAATTTACAGTTAGAATTGAAAATACATGACTATTTTTTTTCCATGATATGTGAAACAGAAAATAGCCATTGGATATTTTTATTAAATTTTGCCTCCAAAACTTTTAGATTCCAGAAGAAAAACCCAGGGTTTTTTTTGTTTTTTTTTTTTTTTCCTGCTCCTGTGTCTAAATTTATCAAAAGAAAGTTTTTACCCTACTGGGAAAACACTGATGTTTTACAGACAAATTCTTTTTATCTTTTGAGCTAGACAATAAGGATTTGTAAACCTATTCAGGTTCAGCATGCAACAGACAGAAGCATAATGAAGTCATCAGCAGACAGTAGTGATTTTGTGAAAGACTATTCAGAAAAAATATCTGAGAAAACTATAGGGGTAGGAAGGTTCAAATAACAGCCTCAA
The DNA here is from genome assembly GCA_013400695.1 of Neodrepanis coruscans. NCBI lineage: Eukaryota > Metazoa > Chordata > Aves > Passeriformes > Philepittidae > Neodrepanis > Neodrepanis coruscans. Next base: position 26,914 of record VYZS01037902.1, read on the forward strand.
AGACTCTATTGTTGTGGTAGGACTTCCTGTTGGTAAGATGATGAGACATGGGATGGTAGCAGACACTGAAGTTGTGCCCATGAAGATGTTTAAAACAGGGGTGTTGAAAGAATTGTTGTAATGACAGACTGTCTCAACATGCAAGGACTGAAAAAGGCAGATAGTGTCCTTGAACTGTCTTTCAGTGTGAAGACAATATGTATAAAGCCAGTGATTCCTTATTAATAATTCTGTGGTGGTTTTACCA